>JAKZJZ010000027.1:73125-368125 GCA_022702705.1 Papilionanthe hookeriana x Papilionanthe teres | reverse complement strand
TTCTTCAAAATAATAGAAAGAAAGTTCCAGAAATTCCTATCTCGTTGTTTTTTTCAATTTGTCATTCAGCGATCCATTAATTTGAAACCAACAATTGGTATCAGAGCCACTAGCCGAAGGACATGTCACCGAGCAAAGCTATCGTAGGAGATATGACAGCAATGAAGATCGGAAGAGAAGGGAACGTGATGCTCCCCTATCCGTTACTCACGAAGAGTAACTACTCGGTGTGGGCGCTGAAGATGCGTGTGAACCTACAGGCTCAAGGAGTGTGGGACGCCGTGGAGCAAGACGAGGTCGAAGAGCGTAAGGATAGAATGACCCTCGCTGCCATCTATCAAGCGCTACCGGATGACGTTCTTCTCATGGTGGCAGAGAAGGACTCTGCCAAGCAAGCATGGGAGACACTAAAGAAGATGCACGTCGGCGTGGAACGAGTCAAGGAGGCGAAAGTGCAAACCTTGAGGACTCACTTCGAGGCAATCCGCATGAAGGACGAAGAGACAGTGGACGATTTCACCATGAAATTGACATCCATTGTGACAGGCACCGCTCGTTGGGAGAGAAGGTGGAGGAGATCTCCGTCGTCAGGAAGTTCCTTCGAGCCGTACCACAAAAATACATACATATCGTCACCGCGATCGAGCAATTCAGTGACCTAAAAAACATGACCGTCGAGGAGGTCGTCGGTCGTCTTAAAGTCCACGAAGAGAGACTTCGCGGCTATAGAGATCCAGAGGAGGAGAAGCACCTCTTGCTCACGCATGCAGAATGGATGTCACGAATGAAGAAAAACGGAGAAGCCGATTTTTCTTCCGAATCGTCGAGTAGCGGCGACAACGGTGGAGATAGCCGAGGTCGTGGCAAAGGGCGGGGACGAGGGCAAGCTAGAGGAGGAGAAAGCTCACCTCGACAGGAAGACATCAAACCCCACAAAGACAAGAGCACAGTGAAGTGTTACGCTTGTCAAAAGTATGGACACTATGCGTTCGAATGCCGTAGCAAGAAGCCCGAAGAGGAAGCGAACCTTACTAGCCTCCATGACGAGGAGCCAGCATTGATGTTTGCCGAGGGAGCGGCAAATCCCTTGCCCGAAGACGAGAAGGCAATCCTCGAAGAGTTCACACAAGAATCGTCCAAGGAGGAACTAGAGGTGGTGTTGCTCCATGAAGAAAAAGTCATGGCGAACCTCCTTGCAAGTGGCGAGGAGTATCATCACACCGACATATGGTATCTTGACAACGGAGCAAGCAACCACATGACAGGCCATTGAGAGAAGTTCAATGAGCTCGACGAGAAGATCACCGGAAATGTGAAGTTCAGAGACGGCTCACTCGTCTAGATCAAGGGACGAGGAACCATCCCATTCGTATGCGAGAACGGTGATCAACGTCTAATGACCGAGGTATATTACATTCCAAAATTAAAAAGTAATATCATAAGTCTCAGTCAAATGACAGAAGTAGGCAACACGATTACCATAGTCGGCTCGTTTTTGAAGATTTTCGACCGAAATGGTGTCCTATTGATGAATGTGGAGAAATCGCCAAATCGGTTGTACAAGATCTCCCTCGAGACAAGCCAACCCACTTCTTTATTAGCATCACTAACAGATCTAGCTTGGTTATGACATGCAAGACTTGGGCATGTAAACTTTTATGCGCTCAAGATGATGGAGGAAAAAGGAGAAGCCTTTGAAGCATTCAAGGAGTTCAAGAAGCTCGTGGAGAACAAGTCGGAGTACAAGCTGAAGACTGTGAGAACTGATCGAGGTGGCGAGTTCATTTCCCAAAAGTTCGTAGAGTTCTGCAAAGAAGAGGGGGTCGAGCGTCACTTCACGACACCGTACACACCTCAACAAAACGGTGTGGCATAAAGGAGAAATCGCACCGTGATGGGCAATGCGAGAAGCTTGCCTAAGAGCATGCAAGTCCCAGCGAACCTCTGGGGAGAGGCTGTACGACATACGGTTTATCTCTTGAACCGCTTGCCAACAAAGGTGCTGAGAGATTGTACCCCCTACCAAGCATGGTTCGGCAAGTGACTTCATTTGAAGCACTTGAGAGTGTTTGGATGTACCGCCCATGTGAAGGTTACAGGTCCAAATCCTAAGAAGCTCGAAGATCGAAGTCAAGCAATGGTGTACCTTGGCATCGAAGACGGAAGGAAGGCGTACAGATTCTTCAATCCACCACGCCGAAAAATTATTGTGAGCAGAGACGCGGTGTTTGAAGATGGGAAGAAGTGAGAATGGTACACGATGATGACAAGCACGTACAAAATTATGTGGAGTTCGGAACTTTACAATTTCAAACCAAATCAAGCTTACGAGGGAGATTTTGAATATAATCTTGAATTGGTCAAAATTAATTGATGAGCAAAAAAGGACGCTACATAATTAGTGGAATAAATATAAGATTGAATTGATTACGCAATTAATGGAATAAATATGGGCTCTATAATAGGCATGATTTGATTACACAATTAGTGGAATAAATATAGGTTTATAATAGGCGCGAATTAATGACACTTAATGCCTGCGATTATTGTGTACGTTTTTTTCCTTTATTACGTTATGCATTGTTTAGTATAAATAGGTTGTTATGTTACAATGTAAAAGTGCATTCTCTTAAGCCTGTTTTCTTCTTTTCTTCAAAATAATAAAAAGAAAGTTTCCGAAATTCCTATCTTGTTGTTTTTTTCAATTTGTCCTTCAGCGATCCATTGATTTGAAACCAACATTTTATAGGTGTCAGTTTTCTTTTAGGGAAATTACTTAACACACAATTCTTATGTATTTACATATCTAATGGCTAAACTTTGAGATTAGATATGTAAATACATAAAAAATTTAATATCTTTACATGTATAACACTCAAATCTTTAATGGCTAAACTTTGAGATTTTACATGTATAACACTAAAATCTTTAATATCACGTCAAAATATATCAAAACTATCTACTTTTTAAGCGTGAAATGTATTTTTTCATCCATAGGTTTTTGGCACCAAAGTGTTATGAATATAAATATTAAACTTTAGGTGCTAGATATGTAAATAGAAAGGGATTGTGTGGTATGCATGTAAATTTCCTTTTATTTTAAGATTGTCTCCCTCTTTCAACTTTAAACTTTAGCCCTTCTGTGGCTGTTATTACTGACCATTTACCAACCACTTCTCCAACCTCAAACTCGTATCTCTGGCTGAATGCTGGATGTTTGATTCTTAAAATTATTGATTTCTTTTCTTTTATAGAGCAATATATGATGTCAGGTGTGAAAGATTGAAAATACAAATTAACATAAAATTCATGATTTGAGGACTGGGATGATGGAATTTGGCTAAATTCTAAGAGGGTGTCAGGTGTTGCCCCCATGTCGATGCATAGTCCACCATTTCAGTTTAAAAAATGGGGTTTTATGTTAAAAACAGACACCGTCAGCCTTCAGGGCTTTTTTGAGCCATCGCATCCCATGAAATTATCCTTTATGAGATATAATGTTAGAAGACATGTAATATTAGGCGATACAAAAATATGGGTGTGAGAAAACGGTGCAACATGATTTGTGGAATGATATTGTGATACATCATATCATTTTTTGGCAATCTCAAAACGTTATGTCGTGTACTTTCGAGCTATTCGAGCCACATCAAGATGTAAAAAAACCCTTGAAACATAAAATTCATCATTTGTGGTATAGGATGATGAAAATTTGCCAAATTCCAAGCGGGCACCGGTACATTGCCCTGATGGTGATGTACAGTCCACATTTTTGGTTCAAAAAATGGGGTTGCACATCATAAGTGGACATCATCATTCCACTGGGATAATTTTTGGGCCACCATAGCCTTTGAAATGGCTCGTTAAGAGGTATAATGTAAGAGGACATGTAATATTAGGTGATACAAAAATATAGGGTGCTAAAAAATGGTGCAGTATGATATGTGGAATGATGTTGTGACAAGTCATGGTATTTTTTGGAAATCTCAGACATTTTTGACTCAAAAAATGGTTGCACATAAAAAATGGACACCACCTACCCTCCTAGGCATTTTTCAGGCCACCACAAATAGTTTAATGGCATGTTATCGGCATATTTTTAAGTTATGTGTTTGATTTTAAAAAAAGGGTCGCCTATAGAAATTGTCGGCGAATTTTAAATGTAATTTAAATATATAATTTAAAAAGTAGTATTTGATTTTGAAAATAATTTTAAGTTTGAAAAATTTAAGATATAAAATCAAACCGATCTCAATCCCAAATAGTTTATCTAAACGAGCACTTCATCACGAACCGTGTATCTATCCCGAAGAATAGACACACTGTTTGACGATGGGGCTCGATTAAATAAAGTAGAAGATTTGTGACATCCGTTTGGTCTGTGAACCAATTTTATAAGCCGACAAATTCCCCTGCTTAATATAAAGGAATTAAACAGGGTTTATATTACATGGGTTCTTAAAGTTCCCTATAAGGGCAAGCCCCTATAGTTAATTACATCTTAAATGTCCGAAGACACTTAAGAAAACTCTCGATAATGATCAGTGGTTTTACTCTCAAGAATTTCAAAGTTTAAGGTTTTCAAAGGATTGAATTTTGGAAATTTCAAAAGGGAAAGGATCAAATTTGGAACAATTTATTTTAGGAGTCCAAAGGAAGAGAAGTAGGAGAAGCTGAAGATCCAAGAAAAATCTTGGCAACTTCCCAAACTATCCTATTTGTTTGGCTTGAATTTGGGATTTTATTTAATGTTTCAATCTAGTCAATTTTAATTAATTAGAACTTATGCTTGTATGATATAATCACACAAGTAGCCTCGAAGATGTGAGGGTTTATGTCGTACCGAACAACTACCTCGGAGTCCTAAGACCGGTTAGGGCTTAATTTGCATAACATGATCATGCAAAGGCCTAACAAAAAGTTGAGGATTTATGTTGCACTAGGCAAACTACCTCGAAATCCTATGGCTTGGTTATTTAATTCTAAGAAAGGTTTTACTGATGTAAACCCGAGTATTGCTGATGACGATGGCCGTGCTGCCCACTATGCTCCAAGCTCCTTGTTGTTGTAGAGGTTTAGTTTTAGAAGTCATAAATTAAAGAATGAGAGAAGTATTTTGGTTTAGAGAAATCTTAAAATCCAAATGTCTTTAATTTTTTATTAGGGAAATCTTAAAGTTGATTATAACAACACCGATTAAGATCCCACGGTTCCATCATTCCGGCATCGTTATTTTTATCGGATTCACTTAGTACAGATGAATTTGCTAAACTCAACTGAATGAGTTCCACACTTTCATTTAGACCGTGGGAAACCCCGTTAGCAACACGTAGGTTACATCATCCGAGGTACTCCCGATCATCCAACAAGACGTTTTAATTTAGTTAAAGTTGTAGTTTTGTTGTTATGTTTGTGATTAAATTTTGAGTTGTTTTATATTTTGAAATGTTGTGGTGGTGAATTTTATCTTGTAGTAACTTTTAATTTAGTTTTGGTTTCAGTTCAGGGACTATCATAAAGGTTTTGGTTTTCATGCAACATTCTTGTTAATCATGCAAGCGAAGTAAAGTGCAGTGTAGGTAAAGAAAATGCAATAAAGTAAATTGCAATAACATAAAAGCGTACCTAGAGGGTCTTCCCGTCATTCCAAGCTACACTTTAAAACACATATTAAAGCATTTAAATATTTCAATTAGTACCTAGGTAAAGACTAAAGGAAGGGTTTTGGTTGTCTACCTGAATCCTAATCCTATAGCTAGTTACTTCCTATGACGTCTAGGTTCTTGATTTTGGTTAAGGATGATTTTCGTCACCAAAGAAAAATTAAGTTCAATTGTTCTTTAAAACTACCCATCGTATTGAGGAAGTGCTTAGAACAAATTCTAAACATCTTTTCAATACCTCTGGGACAGTTCTGAGTCCAAGTGAATTTAATTACACAGGTGAATTAATCATCCAAGGGTTTAGTTAAGTTTTGTTCCCTTGTTCAGTGAACTAGGATGTTTGATTATCCTATGAGTGAAGTGACATTTCACTTAATGCATCTTTTAATAGTTATAATAATTTAAAGCTTTCAGGGGGCAAGTTAATTTGTTAAAGATTTTAATTATTTGAAGTTAAAGTTGATGATTTACTTTAATGTGATTTAATTATGAAATTTTAATCAATGATTTTAAGTTTGGAATGGTGTTTGATTCATTTTAGTTAAAACTTTTATTAAAGATATCAACATTTTATGTTAATTTAATTTTTTAGATTAACTTAGGTCAAAAGAGGTGTTCAAATTATTTATTAAATTTTGATGATTTAATTTGGATTAATTATATTAATTAATTTAATTTTTACATTATGTTTTAAGATAAGTTGTCTTAAAATTATTTAAAATTTGCAAATTTGATTTAAGTTTGTTTTGAAATGATTTTAAATTAGTTTCAAATATTTTTAATTATTTAACATTTTAGGCTTTAATCAATTATTAAATTAATTAATGATGTAGGTTTTAATTAAATTAAAAATTATTAAATTTTAATCATTTAATTATTAATTCCACTTATCTTCTTAAGTTTAAGAGTTAAATATTATTAAGTGGTTTATTTAGGGATTTTTAAATTAAAGAATTAGCGTCCTCTCAAATTATATCCCCATTTTAATAATTTAATTTTAATTGATCTTCCAAAATTTAAATTATTTAATTAATTAAAGTTTCATTTTTGGTTTATTAAAGTGATTAATGGGTTCCTACCCTTTGATTTCCCAAAGTTTCAATCATCTACGAGAAAATTAAAATCAGATTTTTTACCCTCATTTTGATTAAACCTAAAGTTTTAATTAGGGGTTAAAATCTTTTAATTACCTTTATGCCACTTTAAGCCTATTTATTTTATAACTCATTAAATTAAGCTTAAATGAACTTAAAATTTTTATGCCACTTCACACACATGTCAATTAAGACATTAGAGGAGAAAATGTGATTTTTCTGAATTTAATTTATTCATATAATTATTTTTAATGGAAAATAGGGGTTTTTAAAGAAAATTCACCAACATGACCAAGGTAAAGTTTCTGTCCTTAAGAAAATTATGGGATGTTCCTAATGAATAGAGGACCACTTGAACTAATTTTGGTGATTTTGAGTTATATTTTATTTATTATAATTATTTTAAGTTTTGGAGTGTTAATTAATTATAAAATAAATAAAAAGTTGAAAAATAGATTTTATATTTTTCAAAAATCTCTCTGACCTCAATAAAGTCAAAGAAACAAATTTTACATTTTTATAATTTTTCTTTGATTTATTAGAATTAATTTAGTGGGAAGGCTAGAAAATACATTTTTTTAATTCAAAAATTGTTTTAAGGCTTTGAAATTAAATATCTTAACCTAGAGACTTAGGAAAAATATTCGATTGATTCCTAAGTGATTAGGGGGCCAAATATGACATTTTTATGATTTTTATTATTTTTGTGATTTTTATTATTTTTTAATTATTAAAAATATTAAAATATGCTTAAAAATGAAAATTTTTACAAAATTCCAATTTTATTTTTCCTAGACTCCTTTGATATCAGAGAAGTTCCAAAATCAATTTGGTGAATTTTTGAAATGTATTTTTGGAGTTATGAATTTTTAAAGTTTAATTTTGATTATGTGGCTTAATTAATCTATTTATTAGGGTTAAACATTTCCTATTGCCTTCAAACTTTTATGTGAGGTTCCTATAATCCTAAAGATCGGTGGAGAATTATTTTCATTTCATTTTAATGTGTGATTAACTCTAATTAATTATAGTTCAATTTAGACTGATTAGGCCAATTATGATTATCCTTAATGAATTAACTCAAACCATAATTATCCTAGGGTCCTCTGGTCCTAAGGAACTTCACCAAATTTTCCTAGAATTTTCTAAGCAACATGCTAATTTTTGGAATTAAAATATCAAAAATAGTGTCATGAACTTAAAAAATACATAACTTCTCATAGAGATGGCCTCTGACCTTGAAAAATCCAAAAAATGTTCCCCAAGTCAGAGGCTTTAAAAGCCCTATGTTCTCATGCCATGGTGAAATGACTGTGCAAATGGAGAATTGAAATACCAAAATGAGTAAATAATTAATTAAAAATAAAATTCTCATCAAATTAACTCAATTCTTTTTTCACATTATTCTCCTCTGTTCACTGAGCAAGAGAGTATTTTTCTTTTATTTTTGTGATTTTTCCATGCAAAGATATGAATTTTTAAAGTTCTGGCTATTTAATTAAATCAGAAAATCCTATTTTCCTACTTATCCACGTCGGCGCCGCATCAACCTACGGTGGATCGAACTCCACACGTCGTCTTCTGGTTTGGTGCCGCCATTCGACTCAGCTGCCACACGGTCCGCGGTTCAAGTTCCATCTCCTCGTCCGACGCCATCTGAGCGGTTCGTTCGATACACGCGCAATCCGACGGCGGCCGATCATCGTCTCCGACTGGTGTGCACCCGTGACCGTCGACCTTCTAACCCTAATATCTCTCTCGATTCTCAATGGATTTTCGAGTTCTTATACTCTATGGATTCGTCTTGAGAAGACGAACACATCCATATGGTTAACATGCCATGAAATTAAGCCAAACTAAATGGAGAATTCAGAGAAGCTCGGGAGGAAGGAAGAGTCCATACCTTGGCTCTGAGAGGTGAAGCCTCAATCAGAGATGCTCGACACGTTCGTTGGAGTCCAAGGAGGCTAGGGATGAAGCCTGGAGCTGTGGTGAAATGCTTAGACTTGATTTCCACCAGGCCCGATCACAAAGCTTGGAGGCTGGAACAACTGGGTGGCCTGGAGAGGGGGCTTTCATCGGGGAACTCCTTCTCTACCTCTGGTGAAGGTGTGAGAAGAGTTAATTTGGATTTGGTGAAGAATTGGGGAGTGTCCTGTTTCTGGCATGATTTTTAGCTGAGAAATTGGGCTCAGATGGGGGGATTCAGGGCAGGAGAACAGTTGGGATGAGCTTCTCTGGGCTAGGAGGAGTTATGGAGTGATTTTGGCAGAGTTTCCTTAAGGTTAGCTTCAACGCCTTTCATGGCCGAGAGGTGTGGTGTTTAAATAGGTAGGGCTGGAGGGCTTCCCAGGGGCAATTAAGGGCTGGGATTAGCTGCCTAGGGGAGAAGAAGAAGAGCCATGGAGTCCAATTGGAATGGGACAGCTCAGCAAATTGATTTTGAATTTTTGAATCCACCTAAGCCTCTCGGCCTGGTGTTTTCCGGCGACTGGGATGGCCGGCCGGCCAAGGTCAGGTCAGGCAAAAGTCAAGTGATGCCAGAGAGGTTGAGTGGTGGAATCAATTTGAGTATTTGATGGCTTTGGGGTGGAGATTTAGTGGATATTTGGAGTTTGGGTTAAATGGGCTAAACTTGGGTTAGCCCCTTGGTCCCTTGGCTAAGTCTTTGCCCAAAGTGGTTTGAGCTGGTCTCAAGGTCCTTAAGGAGGTTTGGGTGAGGTTTGGTGGCTGGTTTTGAAGTTTGGGAGTTGGATTTGATGGTTTGGAAGAAGGGAAAATGGAAGTGAAAGGGGTGAAGGAGAGGTCACTTCCCCTTGAAAAA
Organism: Papilionanthe hookeriana x Papilionanthe teres; assembly: GCA_022702705.1. Taxonomy (NCBI): domain Eukaryota; kingdom Viridiplantae; phylum Streptophyta; class Magnoliopsida; order Asparagales; family Orchidaceae; genus Papilionanthe; species Papilionanthe hookeriana x Papilionanthe teres. The sequence continues at coordinate 358,544 of JAKZJZ010000027.1, read as the reverse complement.
TTTGGCAAATATGGACTTTGGCATGTCATGGAAGAGTCCATGGGTCATTCCATGCTATGTATGAGGCCATGAGATGGTTTCATGCAAAAGGAATTAATGGTTTTTTATGAATTTTGGAAATTATGCCATAATACTTAATTTAGGTAAAGAGTCATGTACATGTATGGAATGCTTCATGTAATGCCATGGTGTGATGATTAAAATGCCATGGGATGATATTAATAGGAAATTATGACATGTGGGCTCAATTTTGGGCTTTTAAAATTTGATTTCATGGGCTTTAAATATGCATATGGGGAATGGGCCTCTTATATGCATGTGAAGATTTTGAATTTTGAAATTACTTATGGAATGACCAAATTGAATTGGATTTGATTGAAATTGGATTTGGATATGTTGAAATTTGATTGAAAATTATTTGGGAATTTTCATGAGACACATAGTTTAATTTGAAGAGGGTTTGGGCTTATGGGCCAAAATTGGACTTTTTGGCCGAAGTGAATTTTAAGAGGGTTTTAGGCCAAAATTTTGATCAAATGAATGTTGGTTTTGGCATAGAAATGTGTTAGGCAAGTTTTAGGACAATTTTGAAGAAAATTTGAGTTGATTTGGATTGGATTTGGGTATATTTGGGTTCATGGGTGATTTAGGGCAAAAATGGGGTCTTGAGTATTGAATTCAAATGTGAACCAAATTGGGCTTGTTTTTGGTTAAAATTGGTATTAAGAATATTGAATTGAATTTTAGGATTGAATTTGATAAAAATTAGGATCAATTGGGCTAATTTGGTTTGACATTGGGTCCACTTGGGTTAGGATTGGGTCAAATTGGGGATTTTGGCAAAAGTGAGCTAAATTGACAAAATTGACCCATGGTGTAGTTGAACAAAATGAAATTAGGAATAATTGGTATTTTCTGGAATTTTCTGGGAAGTTTTGGAATTTTTGGAATTTTGGGCCAAAAAAGTATTTTAGGGTATCAAGAGGTTATTTGGAGGGTATTGGGGATTGTTTTGAAATGATTTTTTAGGAATTTTGGGAATTTTGGGTACTTTTTGGAAGTTTTTGGAGAGTTTTGGGGTAGGATCATGGCTATAGGGGTAGGCTTATGGATCTCAACCAAGTCTAACCACTTTGGGACCAAGCTTAACCAAATGGTTGCCACTTTATGATTCATTACATATTGACCTTAGCTATCTTAATCAAAGATCAGTGGCTTCAGTTCAAATACGTGAGTTTCTTAAAGGGTGAAAGGGGCAAAGTACAAAGTTTAGGGTTAAAGGGTAAAATGGCTTAGGAGTGTGTGCGTGTGCAAGAGAAGCTCAGGGCACCCAGGGTCACCCTAAATCCAAACAATCCTATAGGAACTCACTATTGATTGCCCATATGGTGATTTTAACCTTCCAAGGTGATTTAGAGGTTTGCAACCATCCAAGTGGGATCCCAAGAGGAGTCAAGAAGTAGCTGCATTGCTAAAGGGTGGGTCCCAATTCTAGTCCTCTAGGATAGTCAACGAGAAGCCTTATGGTTAGATACTAAGAAGCACTAAGGAGAGAAAAGACCTTACCAAAAAATGAGGTCAACAAATGGACCCCCAATAGGTGTGGTGTGCTAACCAAGCACACCGCACGTATTGGCGTTGACCGAAGAGATCAACAAAACCAACACAGACGTCTAAGTGACACACTTAGAACAAAGCGTAGAACAGTTCCACTGGGGAGTGTCGGGTAAATCTCCAAAACTGAAGATTCCCGAACCCTCGCTGGGGAAAAGGAGGTGGATTCCAAATCACAAGATCTGGAGAGACCAAATTTTAGATTCGTTTCAATTTTATTTCAAATTTTAAGTTTGAGTTTTAAATTTATTTGAGTTTCAATTTTAGTTAAAGTTCGATTTAAGATTGCTTTCAAGGTGGATTTCGTTAAGATTTAGAATTTGGAATGAGAATCGGAACATAGGTTCTAACCTCGACATTTGAAAGAGAACTAGAATTTAAGCTCTAGTCTCGACAAAGAGAGTTGGAATTTAGGCTCCATTCTCGGAAAGAAGATCAGAATTTAGGGACTAATCGAAAAATATGAGGACCGAAATTTAAGTACCAGCCTCGGAGAGGGAATCCGAATTTAGGTACCGACCTCACAAAGGATGAGAATCAGAATTTAGGTACTGATCTCGAAAGAGTGAGAATTGAAATTTAAGTATCAATCTCAAAAAGAGAGTCAAAATTTAGGTACCGACCTCGAAAGGAGAGAACTGGAATTTAGGTACTAGTCTCAAAAGAGAATCGAAATTTAGGTATCGATCTCGAAAAGAGAGACAGAATTTAGGTACCGACCTTGAAAGGAGAGAACTGGAATTTAGGTGCCAGTCTTGAAAGAGAATCAAAATTTAGGTATCGATCTCAAAAAGAGAGTCGGAATTTAGGTACCGACCTCGAAAGGAGAGAACTTGAATTTAGGTACCAGTCTCGAAAGAGAACCGAAATTTAGGTATCGATCTCGAAAAGAGAGTCGGAATTTAGGTACCGACCTCGAAAGGAGAGAACTGGAATTTTGGTACTAGTCTCGAAAGAGAATCAAAATTTATATATCGATCTCGAAAAGAGAGTCGGAATTTAGGTACCGACCTCGAAAGGAGAGAACTGGAATTTAGGTACCAGTCTCGAAAGAGAATCGAAATTTAGGTATCGATCTCGAAAAGAGAGTCGAAATTTAGGTACCGACCTCGAAAGGAGAGAACTGGAATTTAGGTGCCAGTCTCGGAAGAGAATCAAAATTTAGGTATCGATCTCGAAAAGAGAGTTAGAATTTAGGTACTGACCTCGAAAGGAGAGAACTGGAATTTAGGTGCCAGTCTCGGAAGAGAATCGAAATTTAGGTATCGATCTTGAAAAGAGAGTCGGAATTTAGGTACCGACCTCGAAAGGAGAGAATTGGAATTTAGGTACCAGTCTCGAAAGAGAATCAAAATTTAGGTATCGATCTCGAAAAGAGAGTCGGAATTTAGGTACCGACCTCGAAAGGAGAGAACTGGAAATTAGGTACAAGTCTCGAAAGAGAATTGAAATTTAGGTATCGATCTCGAAAAGATAGTTGGAATTTATATACCGACCTCGAAAGGAGAGAACTGGAATTTAGGTACCAGTCTCGGAAGGTTGATGATTGATTCGTGAAGATTTCAATGATTAGAAGCGCAGTAGAAGATTGGAATGGGACATGAAAATGTTTTCACGTCCTGAAGGATTTCATCAAAGGTTGAAAGTTTGGCGAAGGAAGTGAATCCACGCCATCAAAACCAAATCGAGAATCTCGTGGTTCTGTGTCTGTAGAGTCAGCGGCCTTCTCAAAAGAGGGGAGAAATCGCGAAGAGTCGAAAAGATCTCGAGAACAGCTGGAGGCTGGGGATATCGGATTCAGAGCTTCGTTTTCATTATTCATTGCTTTTAGTGATTTCATTTTTTTTTTCGATTGAAATTTCACTTTGATTCAGATTTTCATTAATTTACTTGGTTCACATCTTGAAGTTTTAAGTTGATCTGTTTTGAGTTTTGGTTTGTGTTGTATTCATACTTTGAATTCAAATTTTATTTTGTTGTTATTATTTCATTCAAATCATTCTTCGTCCAACTTTCTTTTTAAACCGAGTTAAACTCAGATCTGGTGGCGTTTGCAGTAAATTGCACAAAAGTAAAGGTAAAACACAAAGTTCATCTCCACTAAAATGTCGAAGCTACATCAGGTGATTCCATCAAAACATTTCTGATGACATTCTTCTGAAAACAAACTTTTACAAAAGTTCATATATATCTGAACATGGACTGTACTAATATCTCCTTGTACTCTGACAAAATTGTCTGTTCGATTCATCCATGTCTGAAGAGTAAACTACACAGGTAATAACATCACATTCTAAGCCACTTTCCGGAGGAGAATCCCACGCAAGTGTATTTTAGAGGTGTGCTACGACTATGTAGCCTACAGCTCGTAGGGCTGCAAATTCTCTAGTTCTGGATCTGGCTGGAAGTAGACCAAAATTTTACTCTCGTCCATTCTACTGAAACTGATGGAGATCCGTTCGTATGGACCTCCTGGTATGCAGTGCTTCGCCACATCTGCACCATTTCCCTATAGTACAAGGACAGAGCCTACCGGTAGAGGTATCTCCACCGGCCCTTGGAATTCTCCGGGGCCAATTATCCGGAGTTCGGTCTAGAACATAATGTTGCATTGGTTGATGAAGGAAACAGTGCAAAAGGGCCTTACAAAATCATGATGATCTATGTGAGGTGGAATGCAGTCTCCTTCTGCATAGATGTTGATAATACAGTTGTTCGGTATGCAATCAGTGGGTAGGACTCGCCAAGCCACCATCCTTTTTATCATTTTCTTAATTAGAACTGGCATTGGATCCACTTCATCGTAGCGGAGTATCCCTGGTGGATTTCCTTTCTTATCATCAGCGAAGTTGCAACAGCATCCAAATTGAATAGTAATCCTCCCCTTATCTCTTTTCCATTTCTTTGGCTAGGAGTAGGTCCTGCTACGTAATCATCCTGCACGAACTTATTTCTTCAGCTCATTGACGTAGTCTACAATCTCTCTCTGCTCGTAGTGAGAGAAAACATCTGTATGTAACTCTAGTCCTTCCAGGATGTTGACATATCTGCCTCTGATTCTCTGAAAGTATTCAAAATTCTGCTTCTGCACCCTCTGGATCATCTCCAATTCGTGCTCTGAAATTATCTGCAGTTGTCGGGGTCTAGTGACGTACTGTGGGATATATGGCTCCACACCGTCACGCTCTCCTGGGATCGTCACTATCTCAGGTGTAGGCTCTGTAGTAACATTCTCCGGAACAACCTCTGCTATGGTGCTTTGACCCACTTTTTGTATGTATGTAATTTATGTTTATAGTCACGGAACCAAAAACTTGATCCCGCTTTAAATATAGGAATATGTTTAAATGTATAATGTGGATTCTACGCAAGTATACGTATCGTATCAAGTAATACAGGGCTCTAGTGGAGTCCTGGTTATTGATCCCACAGGGAAGTTTTTAACAGAATTGTTATCAGCTAAATTTAAAGGAATTACTTAATAAAGTGAACATAAATTCTAAGTAACTATAATAAACTAAAGTAAACTAATGCTTGAAATAAGTTAAATTAATTAATTCAGAAAAAGTATCATTCTCCATGTTTTTAGAAAATTAAGTGAAATGATGAATTTATTTAGAATTTTTACATTGTATTGTGACAAATAGGAGCATTCCTATCTTTACCCTTTGGTCCAGGTGCAAAGAACATTGACTAATCCTATGTTTGATTACCGAATGCATGGCTAAGTCGGGAGGATACCGGTCGCCACTTCGAGCTCCCACGTTTCCCTCACTGAGGGCTAACATCTACACTTCGACTCTCGAAACGAGTAGGATCGAATTGAGTATTTTAGTCCGTCACACTAAAATATCCGATTCTATGTCCGATAATTAATATTTCCTTATTTATTTGCACCCTCCTTTTAAGGCTTTTGATTTCCCTAAATGTTGGATGTAATTTTTACTATAGTTGATAATTCAACATATTTTAACTACTCAATTGGCCAGATTGAAAGTAAATTAAGTTTTAAGTAAAAATTAGCACAATTTATTTATATTATATTAAGTGCATTTATTTAAATTCATCAAACCACATAATTTTCATAAACAAGGAGAAAGACTAAGAAAACTACTCAGAATGCATGAGAATAAAACAAAGCATGGATTTCATTTAAAGTTAAAAACAATAAACAATGATACTTATCTTAATTTCTTTCCCAAGCAGACTCTTTGAAGTTCCTTTGACTTTTTCTTCTAGTACAACAACTAAATAGTACTCAATTAAACTAATAAACTCACTAAACTCACTCAAACTACACTTAAGACACTAGAAATAGACTCACAGAAGACTCAAAAGACACACTTAAGACTCTAGAATTTAGCCTCTATTTATAGAGGTAAGCAAAGGTCCAAGGGGTGCTTAAACACCTCTTCAAAAAGTGTCCAGGTTCAATGTATATGCATTTTGAACTAGCTCGCCGTCGGCGGGAAACGACCTCACCGTCAGCTGGGCTTCTAAAAGGTCTTCAAACCGCGAGATCTCGCTGTCGGCGGGCTCGGGCTCGCTATCAGCGAGGTAGTTATAATTCCTTCAGAAATTTCTCCTCACGATCTCGCCGTCGGCGGCCTCGATATCGCCGTCGGCGAAGTAGTTATATTTGCATGAATTTCTTCCTTTTTGATCCAAATTTGCTCCATTTCATGCATTTTGCTTCTATCACCAATAAATCTTCATTCTCGCAATAAAATAAAGAAAATACCTTTCTTTAAAGTGCAATTTCATCAAAAATAGGTATGAATTTCTTAACATATTTTTCTACGTGATCAAAATCCCCAAACTTAATTATTACTTGTCCTCAAGTAATTTTAATACTAAATAAAAATAATGATTTCTATAATAGAATTTTTCAACTCAAATAATATATGAATTAATTTTAAATAACATTATAATAAAGTTAAAAAGAAATATTTCTAAGTAATTTCAATTCATTTTTTAGAGATAAGATTATTTAGTTATTAGGTCTAAGATTTCTAGCTTTGTATTTATTTCAGGAAAGACAATATTAGAAATTAATAAATTACTTAAGATATTTAGATGATAGAAAATTCAAGAAAACTCTATTTAGTAAAATACTAATCTATAAATATAAGTTTAGAAATATAGTTAAGTTTTACCCTTTAGGTTGAATCCATTGAAGCCAATTTTTGATAAGGCATCTCCTCAAGCTTCTCCTCACTTATATTTTTCTTTTCTTTTCTTTTCTTTTCTTTTCTTTTTCTTTTCTTTTTCAAGTGAGGATTACTGTATCTGGAAAGCCTGTTAATAATTTTGAACTTCAATTTCTCTTCCTAAATTTGAAACTTAAAATACTTTTTTGCTTATATATATTTCATAATTTTTACTTCATTAAGTTTCTATCCTTTCTTTTTCATCTATATACTTAAGAATTTCCAATTTTTAGAATATTGTTTCCCTTACTTTAAATAGTCTACTATATTCTTATTCCTTTTAACCAAATATCTTCTTCTATTAATTTAATTGAATTACTAGAAGTATTTTCTTTAACTTTATATAATAATTAAATAAAGCAACTCATATTTATTGAATTGAAAATTACTATAGAAAATCATTTAATAATTTTTGAAAATAGAATTTGAGAACAATTTAATAATTAAATTTGTATTTTTACCTTCCCCCAAACTTAAATTTTTCTATCTATACTATATAGTGAAAAAGGGAAAGTATATAAATAAAATTCATCATACCTTTGAGCTTTAGGTATTTCTTTTCTTTGAAATTTTTGCGGGCTTTTTCATTACTTACGAACCCAGTACTTGTTAGTATTCTTCCATATATAATATTTAAAAAGAAAGTGCGGGGATGAAAATTTTTAAAATAAGTATCAAACATAACATAGAAAACTTAATTTGTTACTACACATACATTTACAATAATACATTAAAGAAAAACTAACATCCTATATATATAAAAATTTGCAACTAATTTAACACACATAAGAAATTTAATATCACTACTCAAGCAAACAACAACATATCAAGTCCAAAGTCCATAGAAAGTACTAAAATATTACACACGTAAATAATAAAGTTTGCAAAACAACAAATCTAAACAAATCAAACAAACTAAACAAAGACTCTAATCTTCTACATTAAAATCCCAAACGATGTCATCACCTTGATCTCCAGGCTGAGAAGGCTGAGCAGGCTGGTACTGTGAATATCGGGGGCACTCAGGAAAGACAACATCTAAATCACCACTCCTATAACAACGTTCAGCTTCATAGTATGCAATCTAGTATTCCGAATGTCGCTGGAGATATCCGCTATCATAATCGTGTCTTCTCTCCAAGCCTCCAATTCTTTGATCTATATGCTCAAATCTTCTTTCCATATTTTCTCCAAATAACTCAAAACTCTTTCTACTCAGGGTTAATTCATTCATCGGATCTTGAAGGGTAGGAGTAGTGTGCGAGGGGTGGTTCATAACTAGTAGAGGGTATATCTCTACTTGAAGAAGGTACATAATCCCTTGTCCCGGATCTCCATCCTTCGTGGGATTCATATTTCTTTATATTAGCACGAGTTAGGGGTTTCATAGGCTCTATCCATTCCTCATCATCTCTTGCCTCTACCCCAGATAATTGGCAAAATTCATAGATAAGACCAGGATGTCCTAATCCTCCTCCACTTTCATTTCTAGCAGTGGCTAATATGTTTTTATATATAACGTTTCCCACATTAATACTCTTATGGTTCTGAATATAGAAATTCAGAACTGCTCTATCTCTTGTTACGTCACTATGGTGGTAGGTAGGTAACAAAGTAGAGCAAATAAAATAATGCCAGGCTTTTGATGTTGCATTTAGCATAGAAAGAGGGAAGTTTACCCGTTCTCGCTGCTTTATCTTCCGGACTCCTTTCCCATCGGTGAGAAAGTCAATCACCTCTTCTAATGATCCTTTCATAGTTCCAAAAGTTTCATATTCGCTCCGAGTGTCTTGAACTTCATAATATGCGTTAATCCTAGCGGCGTTGAAATCGACAAAAAATCCTCTAACCTTCTACTGGTGCATCTTCGACTCGTGTTAAATTTGCATAAAATTCTTTTATTACTTCCACAATGCTCTCTGTTGGTAATGAAACAGAAGTTTTCCCATCCTCGCTCCTTTATAACTCGCTCTACTTCTCCTCCTGGATTCTTGAAAATTCGATCTTGTATGCACTTTCTTGCTTGAATATTTTGAAAATATCGTGTTTGTGCTCTCGCATTAATGAATCGAGTTTCATCAAAATCTAATCGTCGCTTTTGTCGTGGAGCCATTTCTCGGTCTGCGAAATTTACAAAATTTTTAACTAAACTCCAAAATATTACTAAAAAGGCTTCCCACAACAACTAAAATCCATTTAAATCGATTTCTATGAAATTCTTCCAAGTATTTTCTTCACATTTCAAAATTTTTCAAAATATCCCAATGTAGAAGAAATCAATGGTGAAAATCAAAAATTTTTGTATAGGAGTGAAGCTCTTACCAAGGGAAGATGAAATCAGGTATCAAAAAGTGTTGAAATTGCTTCAAATCCAAGATCTCTCAAGCCCTAGGTCAATTTTTTCAAAAATTTGAGGAAGGGGATGATGAATAGTGTCGGTTGATCGGTCAAATATAGGTCTTTTCACGTTCTTGCTGTCAGCGAGATTTTTCTCTCCGTCGGCGAGCTAATTAATTCCATAAGACAAATGTTTCGGGAAAAATCCGCCGTCGGCAAACTCGGTCTCGCTGTCAGCGGGTTTTCTCGCTGTTGGCGAGATAAGTCTCGCCGTCGGCGAGGTCCTTAAAATTTTCAATTTTTTAATTTCGTCAATCATTTTCAACCTTGAATTGCCATTAATCAATCTCCCGATCACTTAATTTAATAATAATACGAAGATTAGGTACTATACTTACAAAAATTCACACAAAACAAACAACTTAACTTCATAAATGAAATCCATCAAACATACAAATTTCACACTAACAACTTCACACACACTTAACTTAATTGTTCAAATCCATATCACTCAGCATCGCAATCCAAACCACAACACTCTAAATGCTGAGACATAAAAATTTACATAAAATTGCATCAAATCTAAAGTTTGACTCATAATAAAACTTAAACTCCAAAACAAACACTCACACATACAAATATAACATAAACATATAAATCCTTCCTACTCTTCCGTGTCTGAACTAATATCTTCTCTGATATTTCCGATGCGACGCGAGTGCACAAATAAATTGTAGAAAGGCTAAAAGGGAATTACGCGGTAGATTCTTCATTAATCCATCCTTTCGTCTTAGTAGATGAATAAAACTAGCCTCCGGATGTCCAAGTATGATCAAAGTGCTCCTTCATTCTCCAATCAATATGATCAAACATATCAGAGATATTGTCAATGGAATTCATCACATTTTACAATTCTTTCTCCAATCCTTTAATCTTCTTCAGAATAAAATTAGTCTTATCAGTAATAGGTCTTGCTAAAGGATTGTTATGTGATGCTCTGTTAGAAATAACGGTGATCACATCATTGTTATCCAAAGTGGGAAACATATCAGTAGGATCCAGGGGTTTCCATGGTAAAAGTACTTTTTCCCAAGCCTCATAAGAAACTTGGTACTGACTGCATAAAGCAAATATAGTAGATGGGTGTCCAAGTCCATGCACTCGACCCATGCACGATTAATCCCAATGCAGACTTTACTATTATTGATCCAACATCGATAGGTAATCCAATTTGAATACAATAGTTTAAAATAGCGCATTCCTTTGAAACTTTATTTACTCTCATGGTAGGTAATAATTTTGATGATATAAAGAAATGCCGATGCTTCGAGACGGGGTTTAGAAGTGATGCGAAAAAACTAACATACCCGTCTTCTCGTAACTCCCAATCATCCGGTTCATCAGTCAGATATCTATAGATCTCGTTCATATTATATCTTGAAGGCACAAAGTTGGAATATTGACAAACAGAGGTATTTTCTATAGAGAACAATTCATTTACCCTTGCAGGAGTAAATGTTACCCATCTTCCTCTGACGTACACATTTCCATGGTTGATCACATGTAAATTAGAGTAAAACTCTTTGACTACTGGTATAACTACAGCGGAAGTTGTATAACAAAATACCTCCCAATGCTGCTGTGCGATCATTTCTTCGATTTTTGTAGTAGCATTCTCTACTCCTCTATTGACGAATCCTCTTTCTTTGATAAGTCTTTTCTTCATCAAGCCTTTGTTGAAGATTCGTTGTGCCTCCGAACTAACAAATTTTCGTCGGTTGAAAACTTCAGTTTTTGTGGTTTCTAGGAATTTTGAGGCCATTTTGGATGGAATGGATTGGTCTCTAGTCGTTCCTAAGGAAGAAAATGGTGTAAAATTGGATTTGGAATAATTTCTTACGAAGGAATGGCTTAGATTCGTCCAAAATCGTACGAAAAATCTTTAAGAAACCAAATTTTAAACTACCTCGCCGTCGGCGGGAAGTTCCTCGCCGTCGGCGACTTAGTTATAAAACTGAATGAGTAATGGTCCACGATCTCGCCGTCGGCGGGATCGGCCTCGCTGTCGGTGAGATTCGTAAAAATCACCCGTTTTCGCTCTGGTCTGAATATTTTCTGATCTCATATAATATGTTCAATTTTTGTGATGATTCTAAATAAGAATTTGAGTAGTAAGATTTATTTTAATAATATAGATTCACTAATATGTAGATATATAAAAATAAAAGACTACTATGGGTTGCCTCCCATAAAGCGCTTGGTTTAATGTCGTCAGCCCGTCCTAGTTCAGTTAGTGTTCAGGTTGACTAAGCATTAAAACCTCTTTAAAATTTGGTCGTCTATTTTTGAAATACGGTTTTAATCTATGTCCATTTACTTTAAATCTATGTCCTATTTTTGGATCTTCAATTTCTATAGTTCCATATGAAAATTTTTGAGTTACAGTGAAAGGTCCTAACCATCGAGATTTCAATTTCCCAGGAAATAATTTCAATCTAGTATTATAAAGCAAAACTTCTTGTCCTGGTTCAAAATTTCTCTGATTAATCTTCCTATCATGCCATAATTTCATTCTTTCTTTATAAATCCTATCATTATCATATGATTCATTCCTTAATTCTTACAATTCATTTAATTGCAACAATCTCTTCTCACCAGCTTCTTTCATATTATAATTAAATTCTTTAATCGCCCAATATGCTTTATCTTCTAATTCGACTGGTAAGTGACAAGTTTTTCCATATATAAGCCTGTAAGGAGTCATTCCAATCAGAGGTTTATAAGCAGTCCTGTATGCCCATAATGCAGTGTCTAGTCTTATAGACCAGTCTGACCTGTTAGGGTTTAGAGACTTTTCTAATATACGTTTAATCTCTCGAATAGAAACTTCAGCTAATCCACTAGTTTGTGGATGATAAGCAGTTGATATCTTATGCATAATATTATATTTTTCCACTAGTCTGTGAATGTATTTGTTTCTAAAATGAGTTCCTCCGTCAGTGATAATCACTCTCGGCATTCCAAATCTAGTAAAAATATTTTTCATTAAAAATTTTGAAACACTTTTAGCATCACACCTATATAAAGCTTGTGCTTCAATCCATCTGGAAACATAATCAACAGCTACTAATATATATGAGTTTCCAAATGACGGAATAAAAGGTCCCATAAAATCTAATCCCCAAACATAAAAAATTTCAACTTCTAATATAAAATTCAGAGGCATTTCATTTTTCCTTGAAATGTTTCCTACTCTTTGGCATTTATCGCAGGTTTTTATATATCTATATACATCTCTAAATAGAGTAGGCCAGTAGAATCCAGATTGTAGAATTTTATATGCAGTTTTATCTGTCCCAAAATGTCCTCCAAAATCAGAATCATGACATTTTTGAATAATTGGTTCAATTTCTTCATAAGGTACACATCTTCTAATAATTAGATCCTTGCATTGCTTATATAAGTATGGTTCATCTCAAAAGTATGATTTAGTATCGTGAATGATTTTCTGTTGTTGCAAAGTTAACATAGGTGGTAAAATGTCACTTACAATATAATTTACTATATCAGCATACCAAGGTATTTTCAACTCATTAATATTATAAAGTTGTTCATCGGGAAAAGCTGTCTAAAATTTCATTATCGGTATCAGATAATTCAGGATTTTCTAATCTTGATAAATGATCAGCAATTTGATTATCAGTTTCCTTTTTGTTAATGATCTCAAAATCAAATTCTTGCATTAATAATTTCCATCTGATTAATCTTGGATTAGAATCCTTCTTTTGCATTAAATATTTTATAGCAGAGTGATTAGTATGTACAATGCATTTAGTTCCTATTAGATAATGCCTAAATTTATTAAAAGCATATACAACTGCTAATAACTCTCTTTCAGTAACTGTATAATTTATTTCAGCATTATTTAGAGTTTTACTAGCATAATATATAACTTTGAAAATCTTATCATATCTTTGCCCAAGAACTGCTCTTATAGCATAATCACTAGCATCACACATAAGTTCAAATGATTTCTCCCAGTTAGGTGAAACTATTATAGGTCTTGTAATTAATTTATCTTTTAATAATTCAAAAGCATTCGGGCATTCGAGTTGTAAATTCAAATTTCTTGTCCTTTTCAGAAGTTGGCATAGAGGTTTAGTAATTTTTGAAAAATCTTTAATATAGCGCACGTAGAATCCAGCGTGTCCAAGAAAACTTCTTACCCCTTTTACAGTAGTTAGAGGTGGTAATTTAGCTATTACTTAAATTTTTGCGAGGTCTACTTCCATGCCTTTTTTGAAATTTTATGCCCTAATACAATGCCGCTTCGTAACCATAAATTGACATTTCTCCCAATTTAGAACTAAATTAGTTTTCTCACATACTTCAAATACCTTTTCAAGATGATTTAAGCATGTGTCAAATGTTGTTTCGAATACAGAGAAATCTTCCATAAATACTTCTATTCCATTATCAATTAATTTACTATATATAGATATCATACATCTCTGGAATGTTGCAGGTGCATTACATAATCCAAAAGGCATTCTTCGAAAAGCGAAAGTTCCATAAGGACTAGTAAATGTAGTTTTATCTTGATCCTCGGGAGCAATTTGTATTTGATGATAACCGGTATATCCATCTAAGAAACAAAAATATTTGTGTCCGGCTAATCTATCTAACATTTGGTCTAGAAATGGTAAAGGGAAGTGATCTTTTCTAGTGGCTGTGTTTAATTTTCTATAATCAATACATATTCGCCATCCAGGTGACTTGTCTTATAGGGATAAGATCATTATTTTCATTAGCTTTGACGATCACTCCTCCTTTTTAGGTACACGAGTGAATTGGGCTTACCCAAGCATCGTCGGAAATAGGATATATAATACCATTATCTAACCATTTTAAAATTTCTTTCTTAACTACTTCTTTCATTATCAGATTTAATCTCCTTTGTGGATCTGCTTTAGGTTTATGTTCATTATCTAAAATAATTCTATGCATACAGATTGAAGGACTAATTCCTTTGATATCTGCTAAGGTCCAACCAAAAATTTTCTTATATTTTTTTAATGTATCTAAAAGTTTTTGTTCTTGAGATTCATTTAATTCAGATGAAATAATAACTGGTAGAGTTGAAGAATTTCCGAAGTAAGCATATTTTAAATGATTAGGTAACATTTTTAACTCAAGTTCAGGAGGTTTAATAATTGATGGAACTATATTCTTTTCAGTGTTTTCTGTGTTATCCAAAAATTCATATTTCTCTTGAATATAGTCTAATTTTTCATTTATATCAGATTTTTCAATTAATTCAATATTTTCCTTTTCTAATTTTTCTTCATAATATTCCTTAAAATGTTCTTTATGTAATTGATCGAGTACTTCCATTCGAAAACACTCATCATCTTTTTCTAGCGCAGGATATTTCATTGATTTAACAATATTAAAAGTTACTTTTTGATCATTTACTCTCATAGTTAATTCTCCTTTCTGAACATCGATCATAGCTTTTCCAGTGACTAAAAATGGTCTTCCTAAAATGATAGGAATTTCTTTATCTTCTTCCATATCTAGAACAATAAAATCTACAGGGAAGATAAATTTATCCACTTTTACTAATACATCTTCAATAACTCCTTTAGGATATGTAACAGAACGATCAACTAACTGAAGAGTTACTGAAGTAGGTGAAATTTCTCCCAATCCTAATCTCTTGAAAATTGATAGAGGCATTAGATTGATGCTTGCTCCTAAGTCACACAAAGCTTTTCCATAAAATTTTTCTCCAATAGCGCGAGGTATAGTGAAACTACCGGGATCTTTTAATTTTTCGGGAAGTTTTTTCGAATAATAGCACTACACTCTTCACTAAGTGCAACCATTTCATTATCGAGTAAATTTTCTTTTTTTATTTAAAATATCTTTCATGAATTTTACATAGTTTGACATCTGTTCGAAAGCTTCTACGAAAGGAATATTTATCGTTAATTTCTTTAGAATTTCAAGGAATTTAGCAAATTGTCTGTCTTTTTTATGTTGAATTAGTCGTTGAGGAAATGGTGGTGGAGGTTTTTCAACAGAAATTTTCATAGGTATTAAAGGATTTTCTAAATTTGGATCTCGTTGATTCTTTTCCTTTTCAATTTCCACTTCCTCTTTTTAACTTTCAAGTTCTTTCTGAATTTGAGGTTCTAATTCTTTTCCACTTCGTAATTGTATCGCTTTAATTTGTTCATTTCCCTTGTTTTTAGGATTTATTTCCACATTACTAGGAAATGTTCCAGGTATTCTATTATTAAGTGTAGTAGCGATATGTCCAAGTTGAGTTTCAATATTTTTGATAGCTGTTCCTTGATTTTGTAATTGATTTCCTTGTATTTGTAATTGATTTCCTTGATTTTGTAGATGTTGACTGATCGCTGAAAATTTTATTAAGAAATTCATACCTATTTTTGATGAAATTGCACTTTAAAGAAAGGTATTTTCTTTATTTTATTGCAGGAATGGAGAATTTAGGTAATAAAAGCAAAAATCATAAAAGGAGCGAATTTGGAGCAAAAAGGAAGAAAATAATGAAATTTGTGCTGAGTCGCCGAGGGAGAGATCGAGCTCGCCGACGACGAGGCTACGAGGAGACATTTCTGAAGGAATTATAACTGTCTCGCTGACAGCGAGCCCGAGCCCGCTAACAGCAAGCTAGCGCGGTTTGAAGATCTTCTAGAAGCCTCACCGACAGCGAGGTAGTTCGTCGCCGACAATGAGCTTGTTCAAATGGCTCTGATACATTGAACCTGGACACTTGTTGAAGGGATGCTTACACACCTCTTGGTCCTTTGCTCACCTCTATATATAGAGGCCGAAATTAAGTGTCGGTGTGTATTAATTTGTGTGTCAATATCTTCTTAGTGTGTGTTTTAGTGAGTCTTTAGTGAGTATTTAGTGAGTTAGTAAGTTTTTAGTGAGTCTTCTTGTCTTGGAAGGAAGATTCAAAAGAGCTGCGAGGAGTACGCTTAGGGATAAATTGAGATAAGTATTTGTATTTATTGTTTTTAACTTTAAATGAAATCCATGCTTAGTTTAGTTCCCATGCATTCCGAGTAGTTTACTAGTCTTTCTCCTCGTTATGAAATTAAGTGACTTGATGAACTAAAAATAGAAGTACTTTTATATATTAATAAATTGTGATAATTTTTACTTAAAACTTAATTTACTTTCAAGCTGGCCATTTGATTTGTTAAAATGTGTTGATTATCAACTACGGTAAAAATTACATCTGATATTCGGGGAATTCAAAAGCCTTGGAAGGAGGGTGCAAATAAATAGGGAAATAATATCACTGGGCGTAGAATTGAGCATTTTAGTGTGACAGACTAAAATATTCAATTCGTTCATATTGTTTGAGAGCTGAAGCGTAGATGTTAGCCCTCAGGCGAGGGGAACGTGGGAGCTCTGAAGTGGCGATCGGTATCCTCCCAGCCTAGCCGCAGATTCGATAATCAAACATAGGATTAGTCAATATTCTTTACACTCGGACCAAAGGGTAAAGAATAGGAATGCTCCTATTTGTCACAATACCTTAAAATTATCTATTTAAATTCATCAATCACTTAAATTTTTAAACACTGGGGAAAGATACTTTTTCGAATAGTTAAGACTTATTTAGCAATTAGTTTAATTTCCTGCACTTTCAATACGTATTAATTTTCTACTTAGTTAAGTTACCTAATTAAAATACTTAGTTTACTTTATTGCGCTTAAATTTAGAATTCCAAATTTTCGTATACTATTTTAAAATTATTATTATTATTTTAAAATTAGTCATTATTTTATTTTCTCTTTCCATGTGGGATCGATAACTGGGACTCCACTAGAGCCTCGTATTACTTGATACGATACGTATACTTGCGTAGCATCCACAACATAAACAGTTAAAATTCTATACATATAATATAGCGGGGTCAAGTTTTTGGCTTCGTTGCAATTAAATTAAAATATCATAATATAAAATTGTGGGTCAAGTTTTTGGCACCGTTGTCGGGGAAAGTAAGAAAAATTTACTAGAGTAACGGACTATTTTAAATAATCATAATAAATAAATTAATATCTATTCTAAAATTGTATGCGCAAATTTGGAAACGAAAATTTAATACCTTACGATTCTGAATTAGATCGTACAATTAAAAGAATTAGAAAACAAAAGAAACAAATAATAAATTTAACACAAATGGCAAATATTCCTGAAATTCAAAATATGAAACAACAAAGACCATTAAGAGATTATGCCAACCCTACATCGGATGAAATTCATTTAACTATTCAAAACCACGATGTAGTTCGCAATTCATTTGAACTTAAACTCGCGATTATCCAAATGGTACAAAACAATCAATTTAGTGGTTCACCTACCGAAGATCCTATCTTACATCTTGCTAGTTTTCTAGAACTTTGTGCTACTTTTAAATATCGAGGAGTATGCGACGATGCTTTATAAGACTTAGACTTTTTCCTTTTTCATTAAGGGATAAGGCTAAAATGTGGTTGAATTCGTTAAGCACTCGGATCTATTACAACTTGGGGAGAATTATCACAAAAATTTCCATCCAAATATTTTCCACCATCTAAAGCTGCTAAGTTTAGAAATGATATAACTTCTTTTTGCTCGGTTATATGGAGAATCAATATATGAATCTTGGGAGAGATTTAAGGAACTTCTTAGGAAATGCCCGCATCATGCGCTACCAGATTAGGCGATTATTCGAACCTTTTATAATGGATTAGTAGGATCTTTAAGATCAATCATCGATCTTCTGTCTTGGAGGTTCATTAATGTCTAAACCATTTGATGAAGCTTATGCACTTATCGAAGAAATGACAACAAATAATTTCTAATGGCTCATGTGATAGAGTAAATCCAAAAAAGATAGTCGGCATTCATGAAAACGATGCAATATCTATGTTAGCTTCTCAAATTGCTTGCTATATCTAAGAAATTAGATCATTTTGGAATGAACTACTCTCATACTTTAGAAGAAAACTCATCCGGACAATTCATAGAATCTCAATCTAATTATGAAACTTTAAATGCTTATTAATAATAGAACTAATAACCCTTATTCAAACTATTATAATCTCTGGTTGGAAAACTCATCCAAATTTTAATTGGAATAACACATCTAATCAACAATGGATGAATCAACCTAATCAAGCAAATCCAAACTATAAACCTAATTACCCACTGGATTTAATAACAATAATCCTCGATTCGAAGATAAGAAATTATCTATGGATGAATTAATTTTGAATATGGGTCATCAACTACAAAATCAAGGAAATCAACTACAAATTCAAGGAAATCAACTACAAATTCAAGGAACATCTATTAAAAATATCGAAACTCGACTTGGACATATTGCTATCTGCGCTAAATAATAGAATACCTGGAACTTTTCCTAGTAATGTGGAAATAAATCCTAAAGATCAAGGAAAAGAACAAATTAAAGCAATACAACTAAGGAGTGGAAAAGAATTAGAACCTCAAATTCAAAAAGAACTTGAAAGCCAAAAAGAGGAAGTGGAAATTGAAAAAGAAACAATTCAACAAGATTCAAACTTAGAACATCCTTTAATACTATGAAAATTTCGTTGAAACACCTCCACCACCATTTCCTCAACGACTAGCTCAACATAAAAAAGATAAACAATTTGCTAAATTCCTTGAAATATTAAAGAAATTAACAATCAATATACCTTTTGTCGAAGCTTTAGATCGGATGCCAAATTATGTAAAATTTATGAAAGATATTCTAAATAAGAAAAGAAAATTCACCGATAATGAAACAGTCGCACTTAGTGAAGAGTGTAGTGCTTATTATTCGGAAGAAGCTTCTGAAAAATTAAAAAATCCTGGTAGTTTCACTATACCCTGCGCTATAGGAGAAAAATTTTATGGAAAAGCTTTGTGTGACTTAGGAGCAAGCATCGATCTAATGCCTCTATCGATTTTTAAGAGATTAGGATTAGGAAAAATTACACCTACTTCGGTAACCCTTCAATTAGGCGATCGTTCGATTACCTATCCTAAGGGAGTTATTGAAGATGTGTTAGTAAAAGTGGATAAATTTATCTTCCCGAGTAGATTTTATTGTTTTAGATATGGAGGAAGATAAAGAAATTCCTATCATTTTAGGAAGACCATTTTTAGCTACTTGGAAAAGCTATGATTGATGTTCGAAAGGAGAATTAACTATGAGAGTAAATGACCAAAAAGTTACATTTAATATTGAAAAATCAATGAAATATCTGCCTGCTAGAAAAAGATGATGAATGTTTTCGGATGGAAATACTTGAACATTTACAACAAGAACATTTTAAGGAATATTACAAAGATAAATTAGAAAAAGAAAACACCTGAATTAATTGAAGATAATAATGAAGAACTAGATTATATTCAAGAAATATTTGAATTTTTGGATAATGCGAAAACAACGACAAGAATATAGTTCCATCGATTATTAAACCTCCCGAACTTGAGCTAAAAATATTACCCGATCATTTGAAATATGCTTATTTAGGTAATTCTTCAACTTTACCGAGTTATTATTTCATACTGCATTAAACGAATCTCGAGAACAAAAACTTTTAGAAACTTTAAAAAAATATAAGAAAACTTTTGGTTGGACTTTAGCGGATATTAAAGGAATTAGTCCTTCAATCTGTATGCATAGAATTATTTTAGATGATGAACATAAACCTAAAGCAGATCCGCAAAGGAGATTAAACCCGATAATGAAAGAAGTAGTTAAGAAAGAAATTTTAAAATTGTTAGATAATGGTATCATATATCCTATATCTGACAGTGCTTGGGTAAGCCCAATTCATTGTGTTCCTAAGAAGGGAGGAGTGGCCGTCATCTGCTGATGAAAATAATGATCTTATTCCTATAAGACAAGTTACTGGTTGGCGTATATGTATTGATTAT
This sequence comes from Papilionanthe hookeriana x Papilionanthe teres, assembly GCA_022702705.1. Classification (NCBI taxonomy): domain Eukaryota; kingdom Viridiplantae; phylum Streptophyta; class Magnoliopsida; order Asparagales; family Orchidaceae; genus Papilionanthe; species Papilionanthe hookeriana x Papilionanthe teres. Next base: position 338,399 of record JAKZJZ010000027.1, on the reverse strand, counting down.
AGGAAATTAAATACCGCCATCGGAAAAGATCACTTCCCTTTACCATTTCTAGACCAGATGTTAGATAGATTAGCCGGACATAAGTTTTTTTGTTTTCTAGATGGATACACCGGTTATCATCAAATACAAATTGCTCCTGAGGATCAAGAGAAAACTACATTTACTAGTCCTTATGGAACTTTCGCTTTTCGAAGAATGCCTTTTGGATTATGTAATGCACCAAAGAACATTCCGGAGATGTATGATGTCTATATTTAGTAAGTTAATTGATAATGGAATAGAAGTATTTATGGATGATTTCTCCGTATTTGGAACATCATTTGACACATGCTTAACTCATCTTGAAAAAGTATTAGAAGTATGTGAGAAAACAAATTTAGTTCTAAATTGGGAGAAATGTCAATTTATGGTTGCGGGCGGCATTGTATTAGGGCATAAAATTTCGGAAAAAGGTATGGAAGTGGACCCTGCAAAAATTCAAGTTATAGCTAAATTACCACCTCCAACTACGGTAAAAGGGGTAAGAAGTTTTCTTGGACATCGTTGGATTCTACGAGTACGCTATATAAAAGATTTTTCAAAAATTACTAAACCTCTATGCCAACTTCTCGAAAAGGACAAGAAATTTGAATTTACAATCGAATGCTCGAATGCTTTTGAACTCTTAAAAGAAAAATTAATTACAGGACTTATAATAGTTTCACCTAACCGGGAGAAACCATTTGAGCTTATGTGTGATGCTAGTGATTATGCTTGTAGGAGCGAGTTCTTGGCGAAGATATGAAAAGATTTTTAAAGTTATATACTATGTTAGTAAAACTCTAAATGATGCTTGAAATAAATTATACGATTCTGAAAAGAGAATTATTAGTGGTAGTATATGGTTTTAATAAATTTAGACCTTATCTGATTGGAACAAAATGTATCGGTCATACTGATCATTCTGCTATCAAATATTTAATGCAAAAGAAAGATTCCAAACCAAGATTAATTAGATAGATGCTATTAATGCAAGAATTCGATTTTGAGATCGTTAATAAGAAAGGAACTGATAATCAAATTGCAGATCATTTATCGAAGATTAGAAAATCATGAATTATCCGATATTGAAAATGAAATTATAAGCGATTTTCCCGATGAGCAATTATATAATATCGATGAATGGAAAATACCATGGTATCTTGATATAGTAAACTATATAGTTAGTAATATTTTACCACCTATGCTAACTTTGCAACAACAGAAAAAATTCATCCATGATACGAAAACTTATTTTTGGGATGAACCATATTTATATAAGCAATGTAAGGATTTAATTATTAGAAGATGTGTACCTTATGAAGAAAGCTGAACCGATTATTCAAAAATGTCATGATTCGATTTTGGAGGACATTTTGGGATCGATAAAGCTGCTTATAAGATTCTACGATCTAGATTTTCTTGGCTTACTCTATTTAGAGATGTATACGGATATATTAAAACTTGCGATAAATGTCAAAGAGTAGGAAATATATCTAGAAGAAACGAAATGCCTCTGGATTATATATTAGAAGTTGAAATTTTTGATGTTTGGGGATTAGATTTTATGGGACCTTTTATTCCTTCGTTTGGAAACTCATATATATTAGTAGGTTGTTGATTATGTTTCCAAATGGATTGAGGCACAAGCTTTACCTAGGTGTGATGCTAAGAGTGTTTCGAAATTTCTGATGAAAAATATTTTTACTAGATTTGGAATGCCGAGAGTGCTTATCACTGACGGAGGAACTCATTTTAGAAATAAATACATCCACAAACTAGTAGAAAAATACAATATTACTCATAAGATATCCACTGCTTATCATCCACAGACTAGCGGATTAGGCTGAAGTATCTAATCGTGAGATTAAACGTATTTTAGAAAAATCCGTAAACCCGAATAGGTTAGATTGGTCTATTAGATTAGACAATCTGCATTATGGGCTTATAGAATTGCTTATAAAACTCCGATTGGAATGACTCCTTACGAGCTTATATATGGAAAAACATGTCACTTACCAGGTTGAATTAGAACATAAAGCATATTGGGCGATTAAAGAATTTAATTATAATATGAAGGAAGGTTTGGTGAGAAGAGATTGCTACAATTAAATGCATTGGAAGAATTAAGAAATGAATCATATGATAATGATCAGATTTATAAAGAAAAGATGAAATTATGGCATGATCGGAAGATTAATCAGAGAAATTTTGAACCAGGACAGGAAGTTTTGCTATATAACACTAGATTGAAATTATTTCCTGGAAAATTGAAGTCTCGATGGTTAGGACCTTTCACCATAACTCAAATATTTTCATACGGAACTATAGAAATCGAAGATCCAAAAACTGGACATAAATTTAATGTTAATGGACATAGATTAAAACCATATTTTGAAGGTATAAGACCTAACTATAAAGAGGTTTTAATACTTAGTCGACCTGATTAATAATTGAAATTAGGTCGGGCTGATGATGTTAAACCAAGCGCTTTATGGGAGGCAACCCATATTAGTTATCTATTTTTATTGTATCTTAATAGTTAGTCTATATTATTGAAACTTTACTACTCAATTATTATTAAGAATCATCACATATTCGAACCATTATGATGAGAAAAGAAATTATTCGATTTAGAGCGAAATTGGACATTATTTTTGAATCTCGCCGACGGCGAGGTCGATACTCGCCGACAGCGAGGTCGATACTCGCCGACAGCGAGGTTCAAGCCTAAAATATTATCAGTTTATTTATCGAGCTTGCTGACAGCGAGAAACGTCCCGCCGACAGCGAGAACCTGAAAGGCAGTTTTTATAAATGAGTCGCCGACGGCGAGAAACTTCACGCCGACAGCGAGGAAGTTATAAAGATGAATTATTTATACTCTGAATGCCGATCTGGACGGTTTCAACACCAAATCCTTAGTGAAAACCCATTCTTAATTCATTCTAAATCTGTCTTCTTCACTATAATTCCTTCCATTCATCATAATGGCCTCCAAATTCTTAGATTCCTCTAAATGGGAGTGTTTAACCGGAGGAAATTTGTGAGTGCGGAAGCGCAGCGGATCTTCAACAAGGTTTTGGTAAAGAAAAGAGTTATCAAGGAACGAGGATTTGTCAATCGAGGATTAGAGAATTCCACTACGAAGATAGAAGAAATGATCGCACAGCGGCACTGGGAGGTATTTTGTTACACTACGTCTGCTGTTGTTATTCCAGTTGTGAAAGAGTTCTACTCTAACTTACATGCGATCAACAATGGGAATATCTACGTACGAGGAAGATGGGTGACGTTTACTCCATCAAGAGTAAATGAATTATTCTCTATAGAAAACACCCCGGTATGTCACTATTCAAATTTTGTGCCTTCTCGATATAATATGAATGAGATATTTCGATATTTGACTGATGAACCGGAAGATTAGGAAATGCGTGAAGACGGGTATGTTAGTTTCTCTGCATCACTTTTGAATCCTGTCTCAAAGCACTGGCACTTTTTCATCTCATCTAAATTGTTACCTACTATGAGGGTAAACAAGGTTTCGAAGGAATGCACTATATTGAATTATTGTATTCAAATTGGATTGCCTATTGATGTTGGATCAATAATTGTTAAGTCTGCATTGGGTTTAATTGTGCATGGGTCAGTTTATGGACTAGGACACCCATCTACTATTTTTGCATTATGCAGTCAGTACCAGGTTTCTTATGAAGCTTGGGAAAAAGTTCTGTGACCTTGGAAGCCGCTTGATCCTACAGATATGTTCCCTACTTTGGACAATAATGAAGACATTACATTCATCTCTGATAGAGCTTCACAGAATAATCCTATTGCAAGACCTATTTCAGATAAAACAGAGTTACTTATGAAGAAAATTAATGGAATGGAGAAAGAACTGCAGAATGTGAGAAATTTAATCGACAATATATCCGATTTATTCGATCACATTGATCGGAGGATGAAGGAACACTTTCGATCATTCCGGACACTCGGAAGCTAGCTTTCTTCATTTATCGAGACGGAAGGGTTGGATCATCGAAGAATCGCTTCGAAATTTCCCTTCGAGCCTTTCTATAACTTATTTGTGCATCATCGTCATATCGGAAATATCGGAGAAGATGAAGATTCGACTTGAAGAGTAGTAGTAAAGATTTCTATAGTATGTTTGAATTTATGTTATTTGATTTAGATTTTATTATGTGTGGAGTGGTGATTTGAATATCTCAAACTTAATTGAGATATGCATCATAGTTTTGTATCAGCATTTAGTGTGTCGTGGATTGGTTTACGATGCTGATTAGTAGTAAGAATTGAAGTTTGAAGTTTGATTATAGAGTTTAAATTATGTTAGTTTGTACATCTCATGGATTTCAATATTAAAGTTAATTTGTTGTGTTGTGTGAATTTGTTTGTGTATAAGTAGCTAATCTTCATATTAAATTAATAAATAACATGATCGGAAATATAATATAAGTTAAATCAAGGACGAAAATGAGTGATGAATTTCAGAAATTTAAAATATTTTTGGAATCTCGCCGACGGCGAGAAAAATCCCGCCGACAGCGAGATCGATCTCGCTGACAGCGAAGAAATTCTCACCGACAGCAAATTTTTCCCGAGAGTTTTTGGTTCCGAAAAATATTAGCTCGCCGACGGTGAGAAAAATCTCCCTGACAGCGAGGTCGGGAAAAACATATATTTTGACCGGTCAAAAACACTATTCATCATCCCCAACCTCTCATTTTCGCAAAAACCGATCTAGGGCTTGAGAGATCTTGGATTTGAAGCGTTTTCAACACTTTTTGACACCGGATTTCATCTTCCCTTGGTAAGAGCTTCACTCCTATGCAAAAATTTTTGATTTTCACCATATATTTTCACCACATTGCAAATTTTGGGAAAAATCAAAATGCGGAAGAAATATTTGGTGGAAATCCATGGAATTTGATTTAAATTGCTTATAAATGTTGTAGGAAGCCTTCTTAGTATTATTAGTGAAAATTTTCACGATTTTCATGGAACGATCGTATGGCTCCACGACAAAAACGTCGAGTAGAATTCGACGAAAACCGAATCATCAATGCACGAGCACAGGCTAAATATTTTGAAAACATACAAGGGAGAAAGTGCATTGCGGATCGGGTATTCAAAAATCCGGGAGGAGAAGTAGAGCGGATTATTAAGGAACGAGGTTGGGAGAATTTCTGTTATGTTCAATATAGAGCAGCTGTAGAAGTGGTTAAGGAATTTTATGCCAATTGATCGCCGTCGAAGATGCACCAGTAAAGGTACGAGGGTTTTTTGTAGATTTCAATGCTGCAAGAATTAACGCTTTCTATGAAGTTCATGACTCGCACTTTAGCGAGTATGAAACTTTTGGAACGATGGAAGGACCACTAGAGGAAGTCATTAGCTTTCTCACTGATGAGACCAGAGTTTGGAAAATTAAGCAGCGGGAAAGAGTGAATTTTCCTCTTTCTAAATTAAATGCATTCTCCAAAGCCTGGCATTACTTTATTTGTTCTACTCTGTTACCCACATATCACCACAGTGAGGTAACACAAGATAGAGCAATTCTGAATTTCTGTATTCAGAATAACAGAAGCATCAACATCGGGAGAATAATTTATCAAAACATCTTGGCCACTCCTCGAAATGAGAGTGGAGCTGGATTGGGACACCCTGGATTAATTTTTGCACTCGCCAACTCTCGGAGTTGAGGCTAGAGATGATGAAGAATGGGTGGAACCTATGAAACCACTCACAGCTGCCAACATTAAGAAGTATGAATCTCATGAAGGGTGGAGATCAGGAGTGAGAAGTTATTTCACTCAGTCAAGTAGAGATATACCCTCTACTAGCTATGAACCACCTGAGCCTACCACCCCTACCCTACAAGATCTGATGAATGAATTGACCTCGCATAGGAGGAGTTTTGAGCAGTTTGGAGAAACAATGGGGAGAAGGTTTGATCATTTTGATCAAAGAATTGATAATCTGGAGAGGAGACATGATTATGATAGTGAATACCTCCAGTGACATTCGGAATACGAAATTGCATACTATGAAGCTGAACGTCGTTATAGGAGTGGAGATTTAGATGTTGTCTTTCCGTAATGCCCTGGTATACTCGGTATCATCCTGCTCGGCCTTCTCGACCTACGGATCGAGGAGGGGATGATATAGTTTGGGACTTTGATGCTCGAAGATTAAGAATTTATTTGTTTTAATTGTTTGGTGTAAGTTATTTTGAGGACTTTATATGTTTGTAATATTCAGTACTTTATATTTTGAGACATTGGATGTTAGTTAGATTAATTTGCTTGAATTGTTATAGTAGTTAGTTTTTGTTTTTGTGTTAGTTAATTGCATTTGTTTTTATAGTATGATAGTTTTCTTTAGTATGGTTTTATTTTATTTTGTATTGTTTTAAGTTTTTAAAATTGTTAATCTGTTAGTTAAATTGTTTTTAATATGTAGTAATTCATATGTGTAGTGTAGAGTTATTAATTGTTGTGTTTAATACTTATCTTAGATTTTATCCCTGCATTTTCTTTAAATTGTTATATATATGGAGAATACTAACAGTACAGGTTCAATGAAAAATGGAAAAAGCCTGCAAAAAAATTTCAAAGAAAAAAAAAAGAGAAATACCTAAAATTTCAAAGGTATGATTTATTTACTTTCCTCCTTTTTCATTATTTAGATTAGATATAAAAATTTAAGTTTGGGGGGAGTAAAATACAAATTTAGTTATTAACTTGTTCTCAATTTCTATTTTCAAATTATTATAAAATGATTTTTATAAGCAAAATTTTCAATTTAATTTAATATGAATTATTTTATTTAATTATTATAAAAGGTTAAATGTAATATTTCTAGTGCTTTAATTGATTAAATAGAATAAAATATTTGGTTAAAGGGAATAAGAATATAGTAAACTATTTTTAGTAAGGAAAACTATATTCTAAAATTAAAATTCTTAAGTATTCAAGTGAAAAAGAAAAGATTGAAAATCAATGAAGTAAAAACTATGAAGTATATATAAGCTAAGAAATATTTCTAAGTTTAAATTTAGGAAAATGAAAATGAAGTTCAAAATTATTAATAGGCTCTCCAGATACAGTAATCCTCATTAAAAAAAAAAGAAAAGAAAAAGAAAAAGAAAAAGAAAAAGAAAAGAAAAATGAGGAGAAGCTTGAGGAGATGTCTTATAAAAAATTGGCTTCATTTGAATTAACCTAAAGGGAAAAACATAGATATTTCCAAACTTATGTTTATGGATTAGAATTTTACCTAATAGTATTTTCTTGAATTTCTTATCATATGAATATCTTAAATAGTTATTCTTTTAAATATAGTCATTCCTGAAATGAATAGTAAGCTAGAAATCATAGACCTGATAACTAAATACTTTATTTCTATAAGATTAATTAAATTACATGAATTATTTTTATTTAACTTTATTATGATATTAATTAATCTAATTCATAGTTATTTAAATTGAAAAATCTTATTAGAAAACTCATTATTTTTATGTAGTACTAAAATTACTTGAGGACAAGTAATAAGTAAGTTTGGGGGATTTTGATCGCCGAAAATTTTATTAAGAAATTCATACCTATTTTTGATGAAATTGCACTTTAAAGAAAGGTATTTTCTTTATTTTATTGCAGGAATAGAGAATTTAGGTAATAAAAGCAAAAATCATAAAAGGAGCGAATTTGGAGCAAAAAGAAAGAAAATAATGAAATTTGTGTTGAGTCGCCGACGCCGAGATCGAGCCCGCCGACGGCGAGGCTACGAGGTGATATTTCTGAACGAATTATAACTGTCTCGCTGACAGCGAGCCCGAGCCCGCTGACAGCGAGCTAGCGCGGTTTGAAGATCTTCTAGAAGCCTCGCCGACAGCGAGGTAGTTCATCGCCGAAGGCGAGCTAGTTCAAATGGCTTTGATACATTGAACCTGGACACTTTTTGAAGGGATGCTTACACACCTCTTGGTCCTTTGCTCACCTCTATATATAGAGGCCGAAATTAAGTGTCGGTGTGTGTTAATTTGTGTGTCAATATCTTCTTAGTGTGTGTTTTAGTGAGTCTTTAGTGAGTATTTAGTGAGTTAGTAAGTTTTTAGTGAGTCTTGCTGTACTGGAAGGAAGAGTCAAAGGAACTGTGAGGAGTCTGCTTGGGGATAAATTGAGATAAGTATTTGTATTTATTGTTTTTAACTTTAAATGAAATCCATGCTTAGTTTAGTTCCCATGCATTCTGAGAAGTTTACTAGTCTTTTCTCCTCGTTATGAAATTAAGTGACTTGATGAACTAAAAATAGAAGTACTTTTATATATTAATAAATTGTGATAATTTTTACTTAAAACTTAATTTACTTTCAAACTGGCCATTTGATTTGTTAAAATATGTTGATTATCAACTATAGTAAAAATTACATCTGATATTCGGGGAATTCAAAAGCCTTGGAAGGAGTGTGCAAATAAATAGGGAAATAATATCACTGGGCGTAGAATTGAGCTTTTTAGTGTGACAGAATAAAATATTCAATTCGGTCCTATTATTTGAGAGCTGAAGTGTAGATGTTAGCCCTCAGGCGAGGGGAACGTGGGAGCTCTGAAGTGGCGGTCGAGATCCTCCCGACTTAGCTGCAGATTCGATAATCAAACATAGGATTAGTCAATATTCTTTACACTGGACCAAAGGGTAAAGAATAGGAATGCTCCTATTTTTCACAATACCTTAAAATTATCTATTTAAATTCATCAATCACTTAAATTTCTAAACAAGGGGAAAGATACTTTTTCTGAATAGTTAAGACTTATTTAGCAATTGGTTTAATTTCCTGCACTTTCAATACGTATTAATTTTCTACTTAGTTAAGTTACCTAATTAAAATACTTAGTTTATTTTATTTCGCTTAAATTTAGAATTCCAAATTTTTGTATACTATTTTAAAATTATTATTATTATTTTAAAATTAGCTGTTATTTTATTTTCTCTTTCCCTGTGGGATCGATAACCAGGACTCCACTAGAGCCCTGTATTACTTGATACGATATGTATACTTGCGTAGCATCCACAACATAAACAATTAAAATTCTATACATATAATATAGCGGGGTCAAGTTTTTGGCTTCGTTACAATTAAATTAAAATATCATAATATAAAATTGTGGGTCATTGACCCATATTTAATATTAATTCTTCTATAGATAATTTCTTATCTTTAAATTGAGGGTTATTATTATTAAATCCAGGTGGATAATTGGTTTTATAATTAGGATTTCCTTGATTAGATGGATTTCCTGATTGTTGTGTCATATTATTCATCCATGGTTGATTAGTTGTATTATTATTCCAATTAAAATTAGGATGATTTTTCCATCAAGGATTATAATAATTTGCATAAGGATTATTGGGTCTGTTGTTAATTGCATTAATTGTTTCATATTGAGATTGAGATTCTATAAGTTGTCCAGATGAATTTTCTTCTATTATAGTTGGAGAGTAATTCATTCCAAATTGATCTAATTTTTTAGATATAGCAGCAATTTGTGAAGCTAACATAGATATTGCATCATTTTCATGAATACTAGATATTTTCTTCGGATTTAATCTATCAGCAAGCCATTGAAAATTATTAGTTGCCATTTCTTCAATTAGTGCATAGGCTTCATCAAATGGTTTTTTCATTAATGATCCTCCAGCAGCAACATCGATGATTGATCTTAAAGATCCTACTAATCCATTATAGAAAGTTTGAATAATTAACCAATCTGGTAAAACATGATGTGGGCATTTCCTAAGAAGTTCTTTAAATCTCTCCCAAGATTCATATATTGACTCTCCATCAAACTCGACTAAAAGAAGTTATATCGTTTCTAAGCTTAGCAGTTTTAGATGGTGGAAAATATTTGGATAGAAATTTTTGTGATAATTCTCCCCAAGTTTTAATAGATCCGAGTGCTAACGAATTTAACCACATTTTAGCCTTATCCCTTAAAGAAAAAGGAAAAAGTCTAAGTCTCAATAGCATCGTTAGATACTCCTTCATATTTAAAAGTAGCACATAGTTCTAAAAAACTAGCATGATGTAAGTTAGGATCTTCGGTAGGTGAACCACTAAATTGATTGTTTTGTACCACTTGGATAATTGCGGGTTTAAGTTCGAATGAATTAGCGACTACATCGTGGTTTTGAATAGTTAAATGAATTTCATCTAATGTAGGGTTGGCATAATCTCGTAATGGTCTTGGTTGATTGTTATTTTGATTTTCGGGAATATTTGCCATTTGCGTTAAATTTATAATTTCTCTTTTTTGTTTTCTAATTCTTTTAATTGTACGCTCTAATTCTGAATCGTAAGGTATTAAATTTTCGTTTCCAAATTTTCGCATACAATTTTTAAAATAAATTTTTAGCTAAGTCCGTTACTTTAGTAAATAATTTCTTTACTTCCCCGGCAACGGCGCCAAAAACTTGACCCACTTTTTGTATGTAAGTAATTTATGTTTATAGTCACGGAACCAAAAACATGATCCCTCTTTAAATATAGGAATATGTTTAAATGTATAATGTGGATTCTACGCAAGTATACGTATCGTATCAAGTAATACAGGACTCTAGTGGAGTCCTGGTTATCGATCCCACAGAGAAGTTTTTAACAGAATTGTTATCAGCTAAATTTAAAGGAATTACTTAATAAAGTGAACATAAATTCTAAGTAACTATAATAAACTAAAGTAAACTAATGCTTGAAATAAGTTGATTTAATTAATTCAGAAAAAGTATCCTTCTCCTTGTTTTTAGAAAATTAAGTGAAATGATGAATTTATTTAGAATTTTTAAATTGTATTGTGACAAATAGGAGCATTCCTATTCTTTACCTTTTGGTTCGAGTGCAAAGAACATCGACTAATCCTATGTTTGATTACCGAATCCGCGGCCAAGCCGGGAGGACACCGGTCGCCACTTCGTAGCTCCCACGTTCCCCTCACCTCGAGGGCTAACATCTACACTTCGACTCTCAAACAGTAGGATCGAATTGAGTATTTTAGTATGTCACACTAAAATATCCAATTCTACGCCTGATAATTAATATTTCACTATTTATTTGCACCCTCCTTCTAAGGCTTTTGATTTCCCTAAATGTTGGATGTAATTTTTACTATAGTTGATAATTCAACATATTTTAACTACTCAATTGGCCAGATTGAAAGTAAATTAAGTTTTAAGTAAAAAATTTTTGCAATTTATTTATATTATATTAAGTGCATTTATTTAAATTCTTCAAACATCATAATTTTCATAAACAAGGAGAAAGACTAAGAAAACTATTCAGAATGCATGAGAATAAAACAAAGCATGGATTTCATTTAAAGTTAAAAACAATAAACAAAGATACTTATCTTAATTTCCTTCCCAGCAGACTCCTTGAAGTTCCTTTGACTTTTCCTTCTAGTACAACAAATAAATAGTACTCAATTAAACTAATAAACTCACTAAACTCACTCAAACTACACTTAAGACACTAGAAATAGACTCACAGAAGACTCAAAAGACACACTTAAGACTCTAGAATTCGGCCTCGATTTATAGAGGTAAGCAAAGGTCCAAGGGGTGCTTAAACACCTCTTCAAAAGTGTCCAGTGTTCAATGTATATGCATTTTGAACTAGCTCGCCATCGGCGGAAACGACCTCGCCGTCGGCGGGGCTTATAGAAGGTCTTCAAACCACGCGATCTCGCCGTCGGCGGGCTCGGGCTCGGCCGTCGGCGAGGTAGTTATAATTCCTTCAGAAATTTCTCCTCACGATCTCGCCGTCGGCGGCCTCGATATCGCCGTCGGCGTAGTAGTTATATTTGCATGAATTTCTTCCTTTTTGATCCAAATTTGCTCCATTTCATGCATTTTGCTTCTATCACCAATAAATCTTCATTCCTGCAATAAAATAAAGAAAATACCTTTCTTCAAAGTGCAATTTCATCAAAAATAGGTATGAATTTCTTAACATATTTTTCTGTGATCATGCTTCTAAGGACTGGCCTCCTTAGGGCAACTGCTACGGCCGTCGGGATTTCTTCCTTGTTCTGCTCTTCTGTTAATTTCTTCAGCATCTTGGTGATACGGCGATTCTTGTTTCTTCTCTGAGTTGGGATCAGGGTGGCTCTCCTCTCCCCCTAAATCTCGGTAGGAGCAGCACTGACAAGCTTTCCTACTACGAACGTTATCACTGATTTCATCTTGTTTTCCTCGATCATATTGATCTTCCTCTTCTTGTTTGCAGCTTGGCGAGCCTTCTTGTTGAGCCTCATCATTGTATTTCCACGGAACTGCTCGGGATTCACAGCAGTCCAAGCAGTTTCCTCATATTCCTATTCCAGCTGTGCAAGGTCCGAGTCAACCTCTATCACAGCATCAGCTTTCAGCTCTTCTTTGTTAAGTGCAAGACATACGCCATCCTTAAAGTTCAGGAACAAACGCCCGTTCGACTTTTCCCTGAAAAGAAAACAAGGAAAGGATCAGGGGATGTACTTAGGAAGAGAACAATAAGAAAATTTACTTATTAATGAAAAATTCTTATTTAATTATTTCGAATTTTATAAGAGTAAGAGAAGATAAGAAAAGATCAGGAGTGAGCTTGTCTCGAAAGGAAGAATCAAAATTTTATTATTACTTCAATTGCATATGTTTTCCTTTAACACTTTTTTTTATCATTCATTTTCTTTTTCATTTTATTTCGGGTTCGGACCCAGTTATAAGTGATTACTCTTGTCGGCATATTTTTAGGTTGTGTGTTTTGTATTTTTGAAAAGAGGTCGCCTACAGAAATTGTGCGGCGAATTTTAAGATTTTAAATTTAGTTTAAATATATATATAATTTAGAAAGTAGTATTTGATTTTGAAAATAATTTTAAATTTGAAAATTTTAAGATATGAAATCAAACTGATCTCACATCCCGAATAGTTTATATAAATGAGCGCCACATCACAAGTTATGTATCTATCCCGAAGAATAGACACACTACTTGATGATGGGGCTCGATTAAATAAACTATAAGATTTTATGACATCTGTTTGGTCTGCGAACCAATTTTATAAGCCGACAAATTCCCCTGCTTAATATAAATGAATTAAGCAGGGTTTATATTACCTGGGTTCTTTAAAATTCCTTATAGGGGCAAGCCCCTATAGTTAATTACATCTTAAGTGACGGGAATCACCTAAGAAAACTCTCGATAATAATCAGTAATCTTGCTCTCAAGAATTTCAAAGTTTAAGGTTTTCAAAGGATTGAATTTTGGAATTTCAATAGGGAATGGATCAAATTTGGAGCATTTTGTTTTGGGAATTCAAAGGAAGAAAGGTAGGAGAAATCACAGATTCGAAGCGAACTTCGGTAATTCCCCGACTATCCTATTGTTTGGCTTGGATTTAGGAAAGTCCTAATATTTATTTAATGTTTCGATCTTGCCAATTTTAATTAATTAGGACTTATATTTGTATGTTTGAATCACACAAATAGCCTCGAAGATGTGAGGGTTTATATCGTATCGGACGACTACCTCGGAGTCCTAAGACCGGTTAGGGCTTAATTTGCTATGCAAATGCCTAACGAAGAGTTGAGGATTTATGTTGCACTAGGAAAACTACCTCGAAATCCTATGGCTTGGTTATTTAATTCTAAGAAAGTTTTGCTGAAGTAGGCTCGAGTTTCGTCGATGACGATGGTCGTGTCGCCCACCATGCTCCGAGCTCCTTGTTGTTGCAGAGGTTTAGTTATAGAAGTCATAAATCAGAAGATGAGAAAAGTGTTTTGGTTTAGAGAAAATCTTAATTTCCAAGTGTCTTTTTTATATTTTATTTAAAACAAATCTTAAAGTTGATTATAACGACACCGGTTAAGATCCCACGGTTCCATCCTTCCGGCATCGTTATTTTTATCGGATTCACTTAGTCCAGATGAATTTTCTAAACTCAACTGAATGAGTTCCACACTTTCATTTACACCATGGGAAATGCCATTAGCAACACGTAGGTTACATCATCCGAGGTATTCCCGATCATCCAACAAGACGTTTTAATTTAGTTGTAATTGTAGTTTGGTGTTCTGTTTGTGATTAAATTTTGAGTTGTTTTATATTTTGAAATGTTGTGGCGGTGAATTTTATCTTGCAATAACTTTTAATTTAGTTTTGGTTTCAGTTTTAGGGACTATCCTGGAGGTGTGGGTTTTCATGCAACAGTTTGTTTATCATGCAAGAAAAGTAAGTACAATGCGATTAAAGAAATTGCAATAATGTAAATTTGCAATAAAATAAAAGCGTACCTGGAGAGTCTTCCCGTCATCCCAAGCTGCACTTAAAACACAATTAGAATATTTAAGCAAGTTCCTAGGTAAAGCTAAGGAAGGGTTATGGTTTTCTACCAAGTTCCTAATCCTATAGCTAGTCATTTCCTATGACGTCTAGGTTCTTGTGTTTTGGTTTGAGGACGATTTTCTTCATCGAAGAATAATTAAGTTCAATTGTTCTTGTAAGTATCCTACCATATTGAGGAAGTGCTTAAGAAGAATCTTAAACATCTTTTCAATATTGCTTGGAATTGTTTTAAGTCCAAATGAATTTAATTATACAAATGAATTAATCGTCCGAGAATTCAAGTTTTGTTATCTTGCTCGATGAACTACGATATTTGAATGTCACTATAAGTGAAGTAACATTTCATTTAATGTTCTGTTTAGGAGTTATGATAACCAAAGTTTTCGAGGCGATTGGTGTTCAAATGATTTGTGATTTAATTTAATTTCGGTTATCGGATTTAAATTTGGAATAGTGTTCAAGTTGCTTTGTTTTGAATTTCTTTATGTCTTAGGTGATGTTGTTTAATTCAATTTAACTTTAATTTAATTTAATTTAATTTTAATTTTAATTTAATTTAATTTAATTCAATTTAGTTTGATTTGATGTTAAATTAATTTAGTTTAATTTGATTTAATTTCCTTTAATTTAATTTAATTTGATTTAATTTTAATTTAATTTAATTTAATTTAATTTAATTTAATTTAATTTAATTTAATTTATTTAATATATTTAATTTATTTAATTTATTTAATTTTTTTAATTTGTTTGATTTAATTTAATTTAATCTTTTAATTTAATTTTAATTTAATTTTAATTTAATTGAAGATTTAAAAAAGAGTTTAATAATTTAATTTTAATTTAATTTAATGATTAAGTCCTTTAACATTTTAAAACTTAGATTTGAATTATCATTTTAATTAGGAATTAAATATTATTGAGATGATTAATTTAGGGATCTTTAAATTAAAGAACAAATCTCTTCCTAATAATGTCCCTATTTTAATAATTCCAACTTTATTATTCTTCCAAATTTAATCAATTATTTAATTAATGTTTATTTTAATTATCTTCAAATTATTTAGTAGGTTTCTACCCTTTAATTATTTGAATTTCAATCATCCAAATCAGACTAAGATCAAATATTTTACTTGTTAATTTTATTAAACCTAAGGTTTTAATTAAGGGTTAAAATTTTAATTACCATTTTGCCCTTCAAGCTTAATAATTTCATAACTCACTAAATTGAGCTTAAATGAACTTGAAATTTTTATGTGACTTCACTCATATGCCAATAAAGATATGAGAGGAGAAAATGTGATTTTTCTGCATTTAATTTATTTATGTAATTATTTTTGGTGGAAAATAGGAATTTCCAAGGAAAATTTAATAATATGACCAAGGGAAGGTTTCTGTCCTTAAGAAAATTATGGGACATTCCTAATGACTAGAGGACCCCTTGAACCAATTTTGGTAATTTTTTAAATTATATTATTTTTATTATAATTATTTTAAGTTTTGGAGTATTAATTAATTTAAAAATAAAATAAAGGTTGAAAAATAAAATTTATATTTTTCAAAATCTCTCTGATATCAAGGAAATTAGAGAATCATTTTTTGCAATTTTCTGATTTTTCTTTGATTTATTATAATTATTTTAGTGAAAATGCTAGAAAATACATTTTTTTAATTTTAAAATTACCCTAGGGCTTTAAAATTTAATATCTCATTAAATAGACCTAAGAAAAATATGGGATTTGTTCCTAAGTGATTAAAATTCAAAATGTGACATTTTGGTGAATTTTATTATTTTTATGATTTTTATTATTTTTTAATTATTAAAATATTAAAATAATGCAAAAAATTAAATTTTTTAGAAAATTGAAATTTTAATTTCCTTAAATTTCCCTGATATCAGAGAGGCTCCAAAACCAATTTGGTGAATTTTTGAAAGGTATTTTGAAAGTTATGAATTTTTAAAATTTAAAAAGGCTAAATGGCTTAGTCAACCCATTTAGTAGGGCTAACCAAGTCCAATTGACTTCAAATTTTTATGGTGGGTTCTTCTGATCCTAAAGGTCAGTGGAGAATTGATTTCAAGTCAATTTGATATATGGTTAGCTCTAATTAATTAAGGAGCTATTTTGGGTGTTTTAGCCTATTAGGGTTATTTTAAATGAACTAATTCAAAACCTATTTTTCCTAGGGTCCTCTGGTCATAAGAGACATCACCAAATTTTCCTAGAATTTATTTCACAACATGCTAATTATTGGAATTAAAATACTCAAAACAGTAACATGAATTTGAAAAATCAATAACTTCTCATAGGGATGACTTCTGACTTTGGAAAATTCAGGGAATGTTCCCAAATTCAGAGGCTTCAAAAGCCCTATGGTCTCATGCCATGGTGAATTCCTTATATGCATGGAGAATTAAAAGAATACAGAGGGTAAATAAATCATTAAAAATAAAATACTTGATGAAATTAAATGATTTCTTTTCCACATTATTCTCCTCTGTTCACTGAGCAAGAGGGTATTTTTATTTTATTTTTCTGATTTTTCTACACAAAGTTATGAATTTTTAAAGTTTAGGGAATTAAATAAATAGAAAAATACCCTAATTTTCTATTTATCCACGCGGCGCCGCGTCAACCTCGGCAGCTCCGAAACGCCGCGTGGCGCTCTCCGATTCGACGCCGCCATCTGACTCAGCGCTCCGGGGGCCCGCTGTGTCGTTCCATCTCCTGATCTGGCACTATCCTGGCCGTCCGTCCATGCGTGTATTAAATGAACGACATCGGTTCATCGTCCCCAGGCGTCCTTACCCGAGAGCCGTCAGTCTTCTAGGCCTAAGATCTCACTCGATACTTGACCAAATTTAACGTTCTTATGCTCTATGGATTCGTCTCGAGAAGACGAACACATCCATATGGTTTATGTGGCATGAAATTGACTCAATGAAAATGGAGAATGTTCAGAAGCTCGGGAAGAAGAGTGAGGCCATACCTTTGCTCAGAGAAGTGTGGCTTTGATCTGAGGGTTGTGTCACCTTCGATTGGATCCCAGCAAGCTCCGGATGAAGTCTCCCGGTGCAGTGAATCGCCTAGCTATGAAAGTGACCACAGCCGATCACAAAGCTTGGAGGCTGGAGCAAGCCGGGTGGCTCGGAGATGGGGCTTTCGGTGGGAAACTTCTCCTCTTGGTCCGGTGAAGGTGTAGGACCGGTCAATTTGAGGATTGGCTCAGCTGTGGCAAAGTGTCCTGGTTTTGGGTGAAATTTCGGTTGAGAAATTGGATTACGTTGGTGGGGATTAGGGCAAATTGACACTCGGGGATCAATCGCTCTATGGATGGAGAAGGGTTTGGAACAATTTTGACAGAGTTTCGGCAAGGTTTGTGCAACTCTCTTCTCATGGCCGTGAGGGGGTCGGGTTTAAATAGAGGTGGCTGGAGAGCCTCCCAGGGAGAGTTAGGGCTAGGGATCAGCTGCTCTTGGCAAGAGAAGAACAGCTACAATGGCCACTGGGGATGGGGCGACTCGGCGAGTGAGAATTTCAAGTTTGGGCTCACATGTGAGCTCTCGGCCTGGTGGTTTCCGGCGGCTGTGGTGGCTGGCCGGCCAGGGTCAGGTCACCCTCAAGTTCAGGGAGGTCAGGGCTGGGGCTCAGTGTATTCAATTGGCAGTTGCCAAGTGTAAAGTGGTTGGATCAAAATGGAGTGGGGGCATGGCTAATCTTGGCTCAATTTGGTCAACCCATGTGTTTGGGCTGGGTTCACCTCTCCATGACCTGATCTTAGGCTGAGAAAAAGTGGTTTAGGTAAGCTTAATCAGTGGGGAAGGGTCACCATCTAAGTACAATTAAGCTTAAGCAAGGTTTAGTGGAATCATGGGAGTGGCTAATCCTCTTAAGGGAACATGGAGAGAGCTCCCCCCTCTTGCCATCTTGGGTATGGTGAGGTGGAAAGTAGATTCCATGGCTCTCATGGCTCCTATGGGGCTCACGCATGGCTTCATGGCTTGTCTTTGGCTTGGGGAAAAGCTTGGTCAATTTCATGAAAATGGATCTTAGAAATTTTGGTAATTTGATGAGAATTTGTATGTGACTCAATTTGGAATCATTTGATGATTGATTTGAACTTAGGGATGATTTTAATTAAGGGCATGATGAGAAGAATTTGTCATATGGGCTTTAGCATGAAATTTGGGCTTTTAGGAAGGTTTCATGTAAGTGGGCTTTTGGTTTAAAAATAGATTTATGGATGGGAATTTTGTAGAAGTTTGGGCCAAATAATTGTTGGGTTTAGCTCATGGATGTGTCATGAGTGATTTGAAGCAAATTGGGAGTGATTTGGGTTTGAATTGGGTTGAATTTGGGCTTCTTTGGTGAATGGGCCAATATAGGTCAAATTGGGCTAACTTGGCCGATGTTGGGCTAGGGTTGAAATTGATGTAAAATGAATGTTGGAAAATGTTTATGGGAGTGTTTCAAAGAGGTTTTGGCTTTGGTTGGGTTTTGATTTTGGTGTTTGGGCTTATTTGGGTTAGGTTTGGGTTTAGGTTAAAATTGGGCTTTTTGGTTTTGGGTTGAATTTAAGTGGGGTTTGGGTCTAAATGTTGGGCAAATCATGTTAGTGTTTTGTTTGTAGGGATGTTAAGGATGGTTTAGAAAAGATTTGGGGTTAATTGGAGTTGAATTGGGTGAGTTTGGGTTAGGTTTGGGTCATGGGTCCAAATTGGGCTTTAAGGCCAAAAGTCAAATTGGATCCAAATGTCAATCAAATTGGACTTGGATTTGGTCTAGATTGGTGTTGGGAATGTTGAATTGAAGTTTAGAATTGAATTGCACCAGAATTTGGGTCCATTGGGTAGGCTAGGTTTGACATTGGGTTCACTTAGGGTTAAAATGGGTCAAATTGGGGGTTTTGATAAAAGTAGGGTAAATTGACAAAATTGGCCCATGGTGTAGTTGAACAAAATGAAATTGGGAATATTTGGGATTTTCAGGAATTTTCTAGGAATTTTTTGAATTTTTGGATTTTTGGGTCAAGAGGGGTACTTTGGGTATTTGGAGGGTATTGGGAGGTATTTTTGGAATTTTTGGTATTTTTGGCTATGAATGATCAATTTTGGTAATGTGGGAATGTTTGGGAATAATTTTGAGGAATTTGGGTAATTTTGGTGTTTTGGAGGATTTCAAGGGTTTTGGGTAGGCTAGGCGGGTGTAGGGTCCCGGGGGTCAAAAATTGAAAATTTGGGAAATTGAAGATTGGGTGAATGTAAGTGGAATAAAATCATTTTGGTTGAGCCATGAAGCCATATCAAGCCCACATGAGCCATGAAGGGACTCATTTGAGGCATCCACTATGTTGTTCCTAACCTCTTGCGCAAGGGCTTAGGGGTTAAGGACCATCCATGTGAATCACCTACATGAGTCAGGAGGTCAAGTTAGGTATGGGTGTGGTTTTAGGAGGTGTGTCAAAGTGTAGTGCATAAATGTAGTGTGTGTGTAAGTCAGCCCCTTCACCAGACCAGGCCACCCAGGGTAGTCCTTAGGCCAAAGAGTCCTATAGGAACCCATCCTTTAAACTTCCACATTTGATTTCAACCCTCTAGGTGATTAGGGGTCTATAGTCAAGTTTGTAGAGTTTGCAGGGAGTTAAGAAGTGGTTTGAATTTTTAAGTGGTGGGTCCCAATTCTAGTCCTCTAAGATAGTCAAAGGAAAAGCCTAAGGCTAGATCCTAAGTACTAAAAAGAAGAAGAGAAGACCTCATCAAAAATGAGGTCAACAACTCTACCCGTGCTTCTAGGAATGAAATTTCATTCTTCGAAACATTAGGTTGCATAATACTTCTTCAAATATCGTCCATTGATTGGAAGCATAAATCATTCTCCACAGAAATTCACAAGCTGGTAAGAACCTCCTGAGTAGACTGTCTCAACCACGAACGACCCCTCCCAAGTCGGTTCAAATTTACCTCCTATCTTGCGTTGTGCAAGAATAGGTCTTCTGAGAACTAGTACCGAATCACCGACTTTAAATGTCCTTGAACGGACCAGTTTATCGTGTGCCTGGATCATCTTGGCTTGATACAACTCCAAATTCTGTTGCGCTGCAAGTCGTTTTCCTTCCAAGTTTTCCAATTCTTCCAGCCGTAACTTGGCATTTTCTTCTGTAGTGATCTTCTCTGCAACTACAATTCTGAGTGATGGGAGCTGAACTTCCAAGGGTAGAACTGCCTCGGACCCGTACACTAGAGCGTAGGGCGTAGACTGAGTAGGAATCCTGAAAGTCGTTCTGTAGGCCCATAAGACTTCCAACAACTTCTAGTGCCAATTTCTTCTGTTGTCGTCCAAGGTTTTCTTTAGAATTTGGATGAGAGTTTTGTTAAAAGTCTCGGCCAAGCCGTTTGCTCTTGGGAAGTAGATTGTTGAATGACGTCAGTCGATCCCGTGCCTTCTGACAAAATCGTCGATCTTCGTACTTTTGAATGCGAACCCATTATCTGAAATGATTCTGTGCGGTACCCCGAAGCGGTAGACGACCTGATTCTTGAAGAACTGTAGCACGTGATGTGCCTTCACTTCTCTGAGCGGTACTGCTTCTGCCCACTTGGAAAAGTAGTCAGTGGCTGCAAGGATAAAACGATGTCCTCTTGAAGAAGGCGGTTCTATTGGACCCACAATATCTGTGCCCCAACATTCAAATGGCCACGACGCGATTGTTAGATGTAGCACATTTGGAGGTTGATGTAGAACCACTCCATGCACTTGGCACTGGTGACAACTCTTGGCGACCTTCATGCAGTCGGTCTTCATTGAGGGCCAGTAGTACCCTAGTCTTTTAATCTTCATTTTCATCTTCGGACCCGACTGAAGAGCGCCACAAAGTCCCGAATGCACCTCTTTAATAATTTCACGAGCCTCGGACCCTCTCAGGTACCTTAGCCACATCTGATCGAAAGACCTTCTATATAATGTAGTGTTTATTAATGCAAAAGACAGAGTTCTTTTCTTAATCTGATGGGCTAATGACTTATCATCAGGTAGGTTTCCTGTTTGCAAATAGTCTATTAAAGGCTGCCGCCAATCTTCGCATTTTACGTTACTGTCTTAATCGATTCTTCTTCCTCTTATGATCTGTGTATTGTATCCATGCCGAGCTGCGAGAGAACCTGTCGTCCCTGAACTGACACTTCGACTGATTCATCCTGTAAGCAGGCAAACTCTTTTGTAAGGCAGTCTAAAGGGTCTGCAAGAGCATTTTCTTTTCTGGTAATCTTGCAGATTGTTACATTCGGAATTTGCTCCAATAGTTTCATGGTATACTGAAAGTACTGCTTGAGCCTTGGTTTCAGAATTCTGTACTGTCCGACAATCTGCTGAATGATCAACTGTGAATCTCCGTAGATGTTAATATCCGTTATACCCATCTGAATGGTTAATTCCAATCCTGTTATGAGGGCTTCATATTCTGCTTCTTTATTTGTACACAGTTCTGTTAGGTGGTAGGAGTATCTTAACATCCCCCGCTCCGGTGTTATAAAGATTAGTCCGATTCCTGCCTTACCGGGCACTATCGTTTGCGATTCTCTGTCTTTCTATGCTGATGATGCTCCATCGAAGTACAATTTCCAGCGCTGATCATCGGGGTCTTGTAAGCTCATTATCTGCTCGTCTGGCAAGTCGTCATTGAGAGGCGATTCTGCCGGCAAAGGATGTGCTGCGAGGAAGTCTGCTAGGACTTATCCTTTTATGGCACGAAGAGGAACGAAAGTTATATCGAATTGAAATAGTATCATCGACCACCTAGCAAGTCTGCCAGAATGCGTTGGGCGGGTCATTAAATATTGCAACTGATTAACTTTCGAAATAAGGTTGACCTTATGAGAAAGCATGTAATGCCTGAGCTTTTGAGCGGCGAAGATCAGGGCCAAACAATGCTTCTCAATTGGAGGGTACTTTACTTCCATCAGAATCAGACGACGACTTAAGTAGTAGAGTGCGTTTTCTTCACCCTCGTCATTGACCTGGGCTAACAGGGCTCCAAGGGAGTCGTCTAAAGCCACGATATAAAGTATCAATGGTCGTCCCGAGACTGGGGCTGCTAAGACAGGAGGTGTCATTAGATATTTCTTAATGTCCTCGAAGGCCCATTAGCATTTCTCTTCCCAAACGAATTTGGCGTCCTTTTTAATTAATGCCGAGAAGGGCTGACATCTACCTGATAAATTTGAGATAAAGCGTCAAAGATATGCCAACTTCCCTTGAAAGGATCGTAGTTGTTTCAAAGTTTTAGGAGGTGACTTTTCTAAGATAGCTTTAATCTTTTCTGGATTGATTTCAATTCCGCGATGTCGGACAACAAATCCTAAGAATTTCTTGGAGGTGACACCGAAGGCGCATTTTAAGAGATTCATCTTAAGATTAAATTGTCTTAATCGCTCGTAAACAATTCTCAAATCATACAGGTGATCTTCCTTCAGTTTGCTTTTGATGACCACATCATCCACATAGCACTAGACTTGGTTGTGAATGAGATCATAAAAAATCCTCGTCATTGCTCTTTGGTAAGTTGCCCCTGCATTCTTCAATCCGAAAGGCATTACTGTGTAGCAGTAAACTCCGATCGGCGTTCTGAAGGCTGTGAGCTTCTCATCTACTGGTGCCATCTTTATTTGATTGTATCCTGACGATCCATCCATGAAAGAGAAGAACTCGTGTGTCGAAGCGATGTCGATCATCAATTCTGGAATCGGTAGTGGAAATTCGTCCTTCGGGCATGCTTTATTCAAATCTCTGAAATCTACACAGATTCTGATCTGTCCATTCTTCTTTCTGACCGGTACCACATTGGCTAACCAAGTCGGATATTGTTCTTCACGGACAAATTTAGCGTCTATTAGCTTCTTAATTTCAACTATTACTTGTTGTTCAATCTCTAGACGCATTCTTCTGGGAGCTTGTCTGACTAGAACGACAGCTGGATCCACTCCTAGTCTATGAACTGCAACCTCTAGAGCTAATCCTGACATTTCATCATAACTCCAAGCAAAACAATCCTTGAATTCTATTAATAGCTTGACTATTTCCTCGGAGTCTTCTTTGTTGAGTAAGGAGATAACAAAGGTCGGCCTAGGCTCTTCGCTAGTACCTAAGTTAACTTCCATTAACTCGTCTATTGTAGATTTAATTTCTTCTTCAAATTCTGGCGGAGCGTCTCCGATTGGTAGATCTTTAAGATTATCTAAAGCTTCCAAGCAATCTTCATTAGGCTCACTAGCGACAACCAAGCAAAATTCTGAATCTTCAGCTGATGCTACTGTGCCGAATCCTAGACCATGTTTTGAATTGGGAGGCCGACTGGCGTTGTTCCATAACTTTTCAAAGCATTGTGATTGGACTTTTGACCATTGTTTAGATGGAATACCACGCTGAATTAAATTCTGAACACAGGAAGAATACCACTCAAATGACAATTCTATTAATTCAGAAGAAGTAACATCATCAAGTTGTACATCTTTTTCAAAATTGGAGGAAGAACTACCACAGTAGAATTTGATCGTTTTAGTGCCACCACCATGTACCTCTTTGACCACCATGCCCTCGATCTTATTAGAATGGATCGGGGTCAGGGTCATAGTATGCACATAGTGGTTAATCTTCTCGCACATTGCTTTGTATTCTTCATTCTTTTCGTCTTCGAGAGAGATCTTGAACTGGGGTTTACTTTGGTTTACTGTTACTGCTTCTTTCTTGATTTCTTCTTCTTCCTCAAAGCTATTCTCCCAAACAACATCGATGACCGGTTTCTTCTGTTCAACTGTTCCACCGTTTCTTCCTCGACCTCATCCCGGGCCTCGACCTCGGGTGCGAGTTCTGGAGAAACCTTCACCATCTCACTTGTGAGTAACTGTTGAACAAGAATTTCAGGTTCTTTGTCGTCTCGTGCTTCTTTTTCTTGATTTTGTATGACATTTCTGGAGAAGACAGTTTTCTTTGGGGGTGCGTAGTAAGTTGCATCTTCGTGGATTCCGATTTCATGCACGGAGAATGGTTGCAAATCACCTTTGATACACTGTTCTTGTCCTCCTTCATAGTACTTTATACACTGGTGTAAAGATGACGGTACCATCCGGTTCTCATTGATCCATGGCTGGCCCAGTAGAGCGTTGAATGATGTCTCTGAATCAATTATGTGGAACTTTGCGGTTGTCCTGGCTAATTCACCGATCTTCACTAACAGTGTTATCGTTCCAATTCTTCTTTCTGGTTGAAGCCTCTTAGCATCATCTTGTCTGCCTCGAGATCATGGCCATTAATCTCTAAATAGGCTAGCGTTCTAAGGTTCATTATATTAATTGACGCTCCTGGATCAACTAGCACCCTGGAGAGTGGGAACTTTCCAATACTGACTGAAATGTACAATGGTCGGTTGTGATCTGCTGTTCTAAGTCGTAAATCATCATCCATGAAGGTAACACCACACTGTCCTTTCAATGAGCAAACCTCTTCGAAGGAATTACCAGCCATTTGAGCAAAGCAAATTTCTAGATCAAGCAAGGCCATGACAATAGATTCTCTCATCTCCTTTAACAGGATCAGAGGGTCGTAGATGCTCAGTTTGGCCAGTAGCTTCCTAAGATGGGCTAGCACATTATAGTCCACTTTGTTACCAGGCTGTTCAATTTCTTCCCGAACGGGCAATTCTTCCGCTGGGGTTGGCTCTTCCCGAGCAACCACCTGCTTTCCCTTATCCTTTGGACCCAATCTCGGAGGTAGGACCTTTCCGCTTCTCAGATTGACTTTGGTAATTTCCTCTGAATCTACCAGTGTCTCCTCTTGAATCGGAACGACTGGCTCTTCTGAGGTTGCCTCGGCGTCTGATAGTTCTAACTCTATCGTGATCGGAGCTCCTCAGAATTCATAAATAGACTCATCACTTACTGAACTTTCGTAGCCATCCTTGTGAATGTCCTCCTCTTCATTGTAGTTATCTAGGTTTTGTATGATTTGAGAATCATTATTCGTGTCCAAATCGAGATTCAGATTAGGTTGGTTGTCGTTAGTTACGTAATTGTTAGAAACAGTCAAAACGTAGCCAACACCATAACTCTTATCATATAAGATCCCTCCGAGCGAGCAAATAATCATACAGAGTCAGAGGTTCGAGGAATTTCTCCCCCGAATCAGAAACAACCATCCTAGGAAAAGCAACCCCTAGTCTACCTTTCGGAACCTCAGTCTTCTCTTCTTCCACAATCTTCTCCTTCTCCTGGGGCGGTTCTTCAATCGCTAGCGATAGTGCCGGCTTGGCAGGTTTCAAAGTTTGAGTTGAAACGCACACCGAAGCGGTCTGGATGTGATCCAAATTTTTTTTTGATGACTTCGTCCAAACTGTATTCCATCCATCGTTGGTCGTGTACGGGTCGATCGGAACAAATGGCTCTGTCGAGATAACATTGACGGAACCTCCTTTTTGGGGTTCCTTCATGTATTCCTTTGGGATCGTTATGTTCCCTCTCTGAAGATTATCTTCTAGCCAGTTCTTGAAAGTGAAGCAGTCTTCGATCTTATGTCCGAGCATCCTATGGTAGGGACAATAGTTTGGATGATCCTTCTTGTCGACTTCCTCGGGCTTCCTGGGCTTTGGCAATTGAAAGTCGGGCGTCTTCATCAAACTGCAAAACATCTTACCCGCTGCCTCAGTCTTGAAGGGGTATTCTTTGTTCAAAAGTTCCTTCAGGGGACGGAGCGGACGAGGCGGCGGCTGATCGTACCGCGACGACTGATAACTCGGTCGAGGCTGAAAATTCTGCTGAGGCTGATAATTCTGCTGAGGGTGTTGATAAGTCTGTTGCGGTGGTTGATAACTCGGCTGCGGTTGCTCTGGCCATATTTGCACTAGCTGTTTACCTTTGTCCATTGCTGCGTCGGTCCCGGATTTCTTCTCGAAAGCTTTTATAGGCTTCTGCTTATCGGTCTTATCGATGAAACTTAGTTGTTTCACTTCCTTCAGCAAGCTCCCGGCCTTGCTAAGCAACTTCTTAAAAGTATTAATTGTGAATCCCTTAAGGAGAAGTGCTATCGGGCCATGGATACTCTTAAGCAAGATACCGACCTCATGCTGTTCCTGAAGCTGTGGTTCACATTTAATGCTCAAGTTCCTCCATCGAAGTATGTAATCCACCAAAGTTTCGTTCGGTTTCTGCCGCTCCACCACTAAATCACAGATAGTGATGTGGTGCTGAGCTCCGACAAACTGCTTAACCAAGATATTTTCCAATTTTGTAAAAGTCTTGATTGATCCATTAGGCAATTCTGCATACCAGTCGAAGGCGATCCCTGACAAACTGCTGACGAACTGTCCGAAAATCAAAGCGTCGCTCCCGCCGGCATTGCAGCAACTGGCACGAAAATGTGCGAAATGTTGCCAGGGGTTTCCCGTTCCATCGAAAGTCTTAAACAGAGGTGGTACAAATCCCTTCGGGTATTGGACTGCATCAAATTCTTCAGGGTAAGGTCTACCCGTCTGAATAGATGTTCCATTCTTGGACTGAGATAAAGCTTCTCGCACCTGCTATTCTACCATGCTCTTAATATCCTTTTCAGGAATCATGTTCTATGCAGAATCTTTCTTCAGTTGATCATCTCCGTTAACAAATGTAATCTCTTTTCCTTCATCTGTAATATGGATGACCTCCGGGGGTATTTCTTTCTGAGGCTGGGCTTGACTCTGGAGAGTGGCTAAGGCGGCAACCATCTCTTCCATGCTTTTCGCCATCCGGGAAATCGTATATCTCTTTTCGGAAGCTGTGCTCTCATTAACTCTGGCTCATCTCTTTCCAAAGCTGGCGGAACTCACTGCTGTCGGCACTATTTTTAGGTTGTGTGAAATTTTAAAAAGGGGTCGCCTAACAGAAATTGTCGGCGAATTTTAAATTTAGTCTAGATAAATAATTTGAAAAAGTAGTATTTGATTTTGAAAATAATTCTAAATATGAGATTAAACCGATCTCACATCCCAAATAGTTTATATAAACGAGCACCGCACCACAAACCGTGTATCTATTCCTAAGGATAGACACACTACTCGATGGTGGGGCTCGATCAAATAAACTAGAAGTTTTGTGACATTCGTTTGGTCTGCGAACCAATTTTATAAGCCGACAAATTCCCTCGCTTAATATGAAAGTATTAAACAGGGTTTATATTACCCAGGTTCTTTAAAATTCCCTATAAGGGCAAGCCCTATAGTTAATTACATCTTAAGTGACGGGAATCACCTAAGAAAACTCTCGATAATAATCAATAATCTCGCTCTCAAGAATTTCAAAGTTTAAGGTTTTCAAAGATTGAATTTTGGAATTTCAATAGGGAATGGATCAAGTTTAGAACATTTTTGTTTTGAGAATTCAAAGGAAGAAAGGTAGGAGAAATCACAGATTCGAAGTGAACTTCGATAATTTCCCGACTATCCTATTGTTTGGCTTGAATTTAGGAAAGTCCTAATATTTATCTAATGTTTTGATCTTGCCAATTTTAGTTAATTAGGACTTATATTTGTATGATAAAATCAAACAAATAGCCTAGAAAATGTGAGGGTTTATGTCGTATCAGACGATTACCTCGGAATCCTAAAACCGGTTAGGACTTAATTTGCAATGCAAATGCCTAACGAAGAGTTGAGGATTTATGTTGCATTAGGCAAACTACCTCGAAGTCCTATGGCTTTGTTGTTTAATTCTAAGAAGGTTCTGTCGAAGTAGGTTCAAGTTTCTGTCGACGATGATGGCCGTGTCGCCCACCATGCCCCGAGCTCCTTGTTGTTGCAGAGGTTTAGTTTTAGAAGTTATAAGTCAGGGGATGAGAAAAGTGATTTGGTTTAGAGAAGTCTTAATTTCCAAGTGTTTTTTGTGTTTTGATAAAAACAAATCTTAAAGTTGATTATAACGACACCGGTTAAGATCCCACGGTTCCATCCTTCCGGCATCATTATTTTATCGGATTCACTTAGTCCGGATGAATTTGCTAAACTCAACCGAATGAGTTCCACACTTTCATTTAGACCGTGGGAAATCTCGTTAGCAACACGTAGGTTACATCATCCGAGGTATTCCCGATCATCCAACGAGACGTTTTAATTTAGTTGCAATTGTAGTTTTGTGTTATATTTGTGATTAAATTTTGAGTTGTTTTATATTTTGAAATGTTGTGGCGGTGAATTTTATCTTGCAATGACTTTTAAATTAGTTTTGGTTTCAGCTTTAGGGACTATCCTAAAGGTGTGGGTTTTCATGCAACAGCTTGTCTTATCATGCAAGAAAAGTAAAATGCATTTGCAATAAAGTAAATTGCAAGAAAGTAAATTGCGAGAAAGTAAATTGCAATAAAATAAAAGCGTACCTGGAGGGTCTTCCCGTCATCCCAAGCTGCACTTAAAACACAATTAGAATATTTAAGCAAGTTCCTAGGTAAAGCTAATGGAAAGGTTATGGTTTTCTACCAAATTCCTAATCCTATAGCTAGTCATTTCCTATGGCGTCTAGGTCTTTGTATATTCTTTTTGTTTAAGGACGATTTTCTTCATCAAAGAATAATTAAATTCAATTGTTCTTATAAACATCCTATCGTATCGAGGAAGTGCTTAAGACAAATCTTAAACATCTTTTCAATATTTCTAGGATTGTTTTAAGTCCAAATGAGTTTAATTATACAAATGAATTAATCGTCCGGGAGTTCAAATTTTGTTGTTATCTTGCTCAGTGAACTAGGACATTTGAATATCCTATGAGTGAAGTAACATTTTATTTAATGTTCCATTTAGGAGTTATAATAATCAAAGCTTTCAAGGGTAAATTAGTATTCAAATGATTTGGTTTAAGTTAAATGGTTTAAATTTGGAATAGTGTTCAAGTTGCTTTATATTTAATTTCTTTCGTTTTAGGTGTTGTTATTTAATTCGACTTAATTTAATTGAGTTTTAATTTAATTTAATATAGTTCAATTTAATTTGATTTGATGTTATATTAATTTGATTTGATTTAATTTTAATTTAATTTGATTTAATTTAATTTAATTTAATTTAATTATTTAATTTAATTTAATTTATTTAATTTAATTTAATTTAATTTAATTTGATTTAATTTTTAATTTAATTTAATTTAATTTTTAATTTAATTTAATTTAATTTAATTTAATTTGATTTAATTTAATTTAATTTAATTTTTAATTTAATTTAATTTAATTTTTAATTGAATTTTTTTAAAAGAGTTTAATAATTTAATTTTAGTTTAATGATTAAGTTTTTTAATATTTTAAATTTGAGTTATCATTTCAATTAAGAATTGAGCATTAATGAGATAATTAGTTTATGAATTTTTAAATTAAAGAATAAATCTCTTCCTAATAAATATCCCTTATTTTAATAATTCCAATTTTATTATTCTTCCAAATTTAATCCATTATTTAATTAAAGTTTAATCATTTTAAAATTGTTTAATGGGTTTCTACCCTTTAATTATTTGAATTTCAATCATCCAAATCAGATTAGGATCAAATATTTTACTTGTTAATTTTTTATTAAACCTAAAGTTTTAATTAAGGGTTAAAAGTTTAATTACCATTTTACCTCTTAAGCTTAATAATTTCATAACTTACTAAATTGAACTCAAATGAACTTGAAATTTTTATGTGACTTCACTCATATGTCAATAAAGACATGAGAGGAGAAAATGTGATTTTTCTGTATTTAATTTATTTATATAATTATTTTTTGTGGAAAATAGAGATTTTCAAGGAAAATTTGATAACATGACTAAAGGAAAGTTTCTGTCCTTAAGAAAATTAGGGGACATTCCTAATGACCAGAGAAGTACTTGGACCAATTTTGGTGATTTTTTGAATTATATTATTTTTATTATAATTATTTTAAGTTTTGGAGTGTTAATTAATTTAAAAATAAAATAAATGTTAAAAAATGGATTTTATGTTTTTCAAAAATCTCTCTGATATCAAGGAAACCAGAGAAGCAAATTTTGCAATTTTTCTGATTTTTCTATGATTTACTATAATTATTTTAGTGAAAATGCTAAAAAAAATACATTTTTTTATTTCAAAATTACCTTAAAGCTTTAAAATTTAATATCTCACTAAATAGACCTAAGAAAAATGTGGGATTTGTTCCTGTGTGATTAAAATTCAAAATGTGACATTTTGGTGAATTTTATTATTTTTGTGATTTTTATTATTTTTTAATTATTAAAAATATTAAAATATTATTAAAAATCAACTTTTTTAGAAAATTAAAATTTTAATTTTCTTAGGTTCCCCTGATATCAGAGAGGCTCCAAAACCAATTTGGTGAATTTTTGAAAGGTATTTTAAAAGTTATGAATTTTTAAATTTTAAAATGGCTAAGTGGCTTAATCAACCCAATTAGTGGGGCTAACCAAGCCCAATTGACCTCAAATTTTTATGGTGGATTCCTCTGATCCTAAAGGTCAGTGGAGAATTGATTTCAAGTCAATTTGATGCCTGGTTAACTCTAATTAATTAAAGACCTATTTTGAGTGTTTAAGCCAATTAGGGTTGTTTTAAATGTACTAAGTCAAAACCTATTTTTCCTAGGGTTCTCTGGTCATAAGGAACATCACCAAATTTTCCTAGAATTTATTTCACAACATGCTATTTACTGGAATTAAAATACTCAAAACAAGTAACTCGAACTTGAAAAATCAAGAACTCTTCATAGGGATGGCCTCTCGACTTTGGAAAATTCAGGGAATGTTCCCAAATTCGGAGGCTTCAAAAGCCCTATGGTCTCATGCCATGGTGAATTGTATGCATGCATGGAGAATTAAAATAATGCAGAGAGTAAATAAATTATAAAAAATAAAATACTTGATAAAATTAAATGATTTCTTTTCCACATTATTCTCCTCTGTTCACTGAGCAAGAGGGTATTTTTATTTTATTTTTCTGATTTTTCTACACAGAGATATGAATTTTTGAAGTTTAGGGAATTAAATAAATCGAAAATCCCTAATTTTCTACTTATCCGAGTCGCCGCCGCCGCATCCTCGGCAGCTCCGAAAGGCCACGCGGCGCGCTCCCGTTCGACGCCGCCACTTGAGTCAGCAGCCCGGGCCCCGCGGTTCTCGTACCGTCTCCTGGTCCGACGCCATCTGAGCCTTCCGTCCGCGCGTGTATTGAATGGACGACATCCGTTCATCGTCCCCAAGTGTTCTCACCCGAGAGCCGTCCACACTAAATCCCTAAGATCTCACTCGATTCTCAATGGATTTTTACGTTCTTATACTCTATGGATTCGTCTCGAAGAGACGAACACATCTATACGGTTAACATGCATTGAAACTAAGGCATTTAAAATGGAGAATCTCCGAAGCTCGGGATGAAGAATTAGCTCATACCTTGGCTCGGAGAAGTGTGGCTTCAATCCGAGAGTTGTTGCACCTTCGATTGGATCTCGGCAAGCTCCGCATGAAGTCTCCCGGTCCTGTGAATTGTCCGGATATGATTTCGACCAAGCCCGATCACAAAGCTTGGAGGCCGGAGCAACCTGGGTGGCCTCGGAGATGGGGCTTTTGATGGTGGACACCTTCCTTGGTCCGGTGAAGGTGTAGAGCCAATCAATTTGGGGATTGGCTCACCGTGGAGAAGTGTCCCGGTTTTGGGTGGAATTTCAACTCTAAAATCGAGCTTACAGAGGAGAAATGGCAGGGGATTTCACCTGGGGATCAAGTGCTCTAAGGGTGGAGGAGGGTCCGGAACAATTTTGGCGAGTTTTGGCAAGGTTTGTGCTTAGCTCCTCTCATTGCCGAGAGGGGTGGAGTTTAAATGGAGCTGGCTGGGGGCCTCCTGGGGAGTTAGGGCTTGGGATCAGCCGCTCGGTGAGGAGAAGATCAGCCATGGTAGCCACTTGGGGATGGGCGGCTCGGCAAGTGAGAATTTCAATGTTGGCTCACATGTGAGCTCTCGGCCATGGTGTTTTCCGGCGGCCCGGTGGCCGGCCGGCTGTGCATGGGTCACCCTCAAGGTCGGGTGGGTCGGGGCTGGAGGTTTGTGCAATCAATCGGCCATGGACATGTGTAAAGGCTTTGATCCAAAGTGGAATGGGGCATGGCTAGATTTGGACCTAAATGGGTCAACCCACCCATTTGGGCTAGGTGCACCACCCAAGGCCTGGTTTAGGCTGAGGAGAAAGTGATTTGGATCAGCTTGATTAGTGGGGTCAAGTCACAATCCAAGTACAATTGAAGCTTAAGCATGGTTTAGTGGAGTCATGGAAGTGGTTAATCACCTTTAGGAATTAAGGAAAGAGCCTCCTCCTTTTGCCCAAAATGGCATGGTGACATGTAAAGAGGCTCTCATGGCTTCCATGTGGCTCATGCATGGCTTCATGGCTCACCTTTGGCTTGGGAAAAGTGAAGTCAATTTCATGGAAATGGATTTAAGGAAAATTTTGGTATTTAGGGGTGATTTGGCATGAGGCTTGATTTGGAATTATTTGATGATGAATTTAGGACTTAGGTGATGGCTTTAATTAAGTGAATGGTAAATGGAGATGTCATGTGGGCTTTAGGGTGGATTTTGGGCTTTTTGAAAGGGTTTTAGATGGGCTTTTAAGATGGATTAGGAGAGTGGGCTTTTGAATTTTAAAATGGATTTTGGGATGAAATTTTGTAAAGAGGTTGGGCCAAATAATTGTTGGGTTTAGCTCATGGATGTGTCATGGGTGACTTGAAGCAAATTTGGGGTAGTTTGGGCTTGAATTGGGTTGGATTTGGATTCTTTTGGTGAATGGGCCAATATAGGTCCAAGTGGGCCAAGTTGGGCCAATGTTGGGCTAGAGTTGAAATTGATATAAAATCAATGTTGAGAAATATTTATGGGAGTGTTTCAAAGAGGTTTTGGCTTTGATTGGGTTTTGATTTTGGGGTTTGGGTTCATTTGGGTTAGGTTTGGGTTTAGGTCAAAAATGGGCCTTTTAGCTTTGAGTTGAGTTTAAGTGGGGTTTGGGTTCAAATTTTGGGCAAATCATGTTAGGGTTTTGTTTGTGGGGATGCTAAGGAAGATTTAGAAAAGATTTGGGGTTAATTGGAATTGAATTGGATGAGTTTGAGTTAGGTTTGGGTCATGGGTCCAAATTGGGCTTTAAGGCCAAAAGTGAAATTGGATCCAAATGTCAATCAAATTGGACTTGGATTTGGTCTAGATTGGTATTGGGGATGTTGAATTGAAGTTTAGAATTGAATTGGACCAAAATTGGGGTCAATTGGGTAGGTTTGGTTTGACATTGGATGCACTTAGGGTTAAAATGGGTCAAATTGGGGGTTTTGACAAAAGTAGGGTAAATTGATAAAATTGGCCCATGGTGTAGTTGGACAAAATGAAATTGGGAATATTTGGGATTTTCTGGAATTTTCTGGGAATTTTCTGAATTTTTGGATTTTTTGGCCAAGAGGGGTATTTTGGGTATTTGGAGGGTATTGGGAGGTATTTTTGGAATTTTTGGTATTTTTGGGTATGGATGATCAGTTTAAGTGATATGGAAATGTTTGGGAATGATTTTGGAGAATTTTGGGTAATTTGGAAATTTTTGAGAAATTTGGGTAATTTTAAGGGTTTTGGGTAGGTTTAGTAGGTGTAGGGTCCCGGGGGTCAAAAATTGAAAATTTGGGAAATTGAAGATTGAGTGAATTTAAGTGGAAAGAAGTCATTTTGGTTGAGCCATGAAGCCATATCAAGCCCACATGAGCCATGAGGGGACTCACTTGAGGCATTCACTATGTTGTTCCGAACCCTCTTAGCCAAGGGCTTAGGGGTCAAGGACCATCCATGTGAATCACCTACATGAGTC
This sequence comes from Papilionanthe hookeriana x Papilionanthe teres, assembly GCA_022702705.1. Classification (NCBI taxonomy): domain Eukaryota; kingdom Viridiplantae; phylum Streptophyta; class Magnoliopsida; order Asparagales; family Orchidaceae; genus Papilionanthe; species Papilionanthe hookeriana x Papilionanthe teres. The sequence goes on along the minus strand of JAKZJZ010000027.1, from coordinate 304,122 downwards.
AGGAGGTCAAGCTAGGTATGGGTGTGGTTTTAGGAAGTGTGTGGAAATGTAGTGTGTGTAAGTCAGCCCCTTCACTGCACCGTGCCAACCGAGCAAGGGCCCTAAGGCCAAAGAGTCCTATAGGAACTCATCCTTTAAACTTCCACATTTGATTTCAACCCTCTAGGTGATTAGGGGTCTACAGTCAAGTTTGTGGAGTTTGCAAGGAGTTAAGAAGTGGTTTGAATTTCTACAAGGTGGGTCCCAATTCTAGTCCTCTAAGATAGTCAAAGGAAAAGCCTAAGGCTAGATCCTAAGCACTAAAAAGAAGAAGGGAAGACCTCATCAAAATTGAGGTCAACAACTGCGAAGCTGACAATGCTAGTGTCTCAACCATGTTGACCTCAGCATACTCTTCATCCATGAATTCTGACGAATCCACTTCGTCCCTTAATTCTTCTCCTCTTTCTCTTGCTAGTCGTCGGATGATGTCCATTATTAGTTGCCCTATGGCATCCTTAAGTGGCCTTTTCTGAATGATCTCATGATTGTCAGGAGACGACTGTTGAACCTCTCTTTCAGGAGTTTCTTTTACTGCGGTACTTTCTCCAGATCTGGGATCTTTAGCGAGACTTCTCTTTCTAGAACATTCTGTTGGTATTGGTTTGGCAATAATAGGTCGCCACACCATTCTTCTTGTAGCAGAAGGCCTAGGACCGGCTGGTTTGTTGGCGGTGCGTAAGTAGGTGGTGTCCTCCCTAATATGGAGACCCGATACAACAACGAGTGAGCCTCCCTCGTTAGCTCACACCTTTTTCTTCTGTCTGTCTGGGACAGTAGTAGGCTCTACTCGAGGACCAAGGCAGGACTTAAGTGGCGCTCGTCCCATTCTTCTCAGAATCTTTGATACAGTACATCCTTCTTTTCTGGCTAATTTCTCGACTACCGCTCGCAATCGGGTAAGCGGTGTAGCCTTGCTCTTCTTCTTCTTGCTGTCACTGTAATATGCAGGCCGAGGTAACGCAGTGACGATCTTTCTGGCATCTACATCATCAGATGCAGCAGAAAGAGGGTGAAATCTATTTCCTTCCAATAGCGGTGAGTATTATGGCAGTTCCTCCTCTTTTTCATCAGGGATTTCTTCAAGACAGGAGTCTTCAGCTTCTCTGACCTTCCTGATCTTAGCAAACTTCCTGTTTTTATTCCGCATCTGTGTCCGGGTTAAGGGCCTATACTTCAAACCGAACCCTATCTCGAAAATAGACGGTATCGCAGCGAAGTCTGAACCCTCCACGGTGACAGGCTCATAACTGACTTGTACTTCTTTTCCTTTCAGTTTGGCGGAAATCGGGGTAGGTGCAGTAATGAGCAGACCGGTGGGGGTAGAGATGACGAGCTTCGTGGGTAGCGATCAACCTCCCGCGAACAAGCGAGTGTTCCTTTCAACTTGGGCCCTCTGCTGGGGAGGGAACTCTTGAGTCGACTTCAGGTTAAACTCAATCATAAGCTCCTCAGTCTCAGGCACTTTGTTCATTAGTACGAAAAGAGTAACATCGGCAAACTTAACATCCGTGTTATTGAACCCTTGTCCAAAATGGATGATCCCATTGTCAGGCAGTTCATCCTTGTAGACAGCTAAGTCAAGTCCATTGGTAAAGGAGAAAATCAGCTTCGAAGCAGACATCTTCTGCAAGGCAAGTTTCGATTATCAGTCCTGAATTATGCTTCCTTCTTCAGGACGAAACGAAAGAAATTGAAGAGAGTCCGAACACAATTTATTTAAGTTTTATTTATGCATTTACGATTTAGAAAAGAATTTGTTCGTTAGGAGGTTAGTTTATTCGTTAAAAACGAGAGGAGATCAGAGAGAATAAAGGACCCAATCTAGAGCTTAGAAAGGAAGGGAAAAGCTCGTAGGAATTCTCAACTCAAAGGACCGCTCCTAAGCTAACACCTATTGGGGGTCTACCTCGCCTCTTCGGAGAGGTATCAAAAGGAGGATTTCGAAACCTCTCTATTTAGGGGTGTCTAAACAGTGGCTCTAAAATCCAAGAAGAGTTGATCATACTTGTTCAAGAAAGAAATGAACAAGATATGTCAACGGAAGAATGGTAGTTTGATCCACTAGGGGCATGGATTTACTACCAATTTATGAATCTGATCAAAATGGAGAGAGGAACTAGTCCCCAGCGGAGTCTCCAGAAGTATGGCGGCATATTTTTAGGTTATGTGATTAATTTTAAAAAAAGGGTCGCCTACAGAAATTGTCGGCAAATTTTAAATTTAATCTAAATATATAATTTGAAAAGTAGTATTTGATTTTGAAAATAATTTTAAGTTTGAAAATTTTAAGATATAAAATCAAACCGATCTCACATCCTAAATAGTTTATATAAGCGAGCACCACATCACGAACCGTGTATCTATCCCGAAGAATAGACACACTGCTTGACGATGGGGATCAATTAAATAAACTAGAAGATTTGTGACATCCGTTTGGTCTGCGAACCAATTTTATAAGCCGACAAATTCCCCTGCTTAATGCAAAAGAATTAAACAGGGTTTATATTACCTGGGTTCTTAAAGTTCCCTATAAGGGCAAGCCCCTATAGTTAATTACATCTTAAATGTCTGAAGACACATAAGAAAACTCTCGATAATGATCAGTGGTTTTGCTATCAAGAATTTCAAAGTTTAAGGTTTTCAAAGGATTAAATTTTGGAAATTTCAATAGGGAATGGATCAAATTTGGAACAATTTATTTTAGGAGTCCAAAGGAAGAGAAGTAGGAGAAGCTGAAGATCCAAGAAGAATCTTGGCAACTTCCCAAACTATCCAATTTGTTTGGCTTGAATTTGGGATTTTATTTAATGTTTCAATCTCGCCAATTTTAAATAATTAGGACTTATGCTTGTATGATATAATCACACAAGTAGCCTCGAAGATGTGAGTGTTTATGTCGTACCGAACAACTACCTCAGAGTTTTAAGACCGGTTAGGGCTTAATTTACATAACATGATCATGCAAATGCCTAATGAAAAGTTGAGGATTTATGTTGCACTAGGAAAACTACCTCAAAATCTTATGGCTTGGTTATTTAATTCTAAGTAAGGTTTTGCTGATGTAAACCCGAGTTTTGCTGATGACGATGGCCGTGCTGCCCACTATGCTCCAAGCTCCTTATTGTTGTAGAGGTTTAGTTTTAGAAGTCATAAATTAAAGGATGAGAGAAGTATTTTGGTTTAGAGAAATCATAAAATCCAAATATCTTTAATGTTTTATTAGGGAAATCTTAAAGTTGATTATAACAATACCGGTTAAGATCCCACTGTTTCATCCTTCCGACATCGTTATTTTTATTGGGTTTACTTAGTCCAGATGAATTTGCTAAACTCAACTAAATGAGTTCTACACTTTCATTTAGACCGTGGGAAATCCTGTTAGCAACACGTAGGTTACATCATCCGAGGTATTCCCGATCATCCAACAAGACGTTTTAATTTAGTTAAAGTTGTAGTTTTGTTGTTCTGTTTGTGATTAAATTTTGAGTTGTTTTATATTTTGAAATGTTGTGGTGGTGAATTTTAACTTGTAGTGACTTTTAATTTAGTTTTGGTTTCAGTTCAGGGACTACCCTAAAGGTTTTAGTTTTCATGCAACATTCTTGTTAATCATGCAAGAGAAGTAAAGCGCAGTGTAGGTAAAGAAAGTGCAATACAGTAAATTGCAATAACATAAAAGCGTACCTAGAGGGTCTTCCCATCATTCCAAGCTACACATTAAAGCACATATTAAAGCATTTAAATATTTCAACAAGTACCTAGGTAAAGACTAAAGTAAGGGTTTTGATTGTCTACCAAAATCCTAGTCCTATAGCTAGTTACTGCCTATGGCGTCTAGGTTCTTGATTTTGGTTAAGGATGATTTTCTTCACCAAAGAACAATTAAGTTCAATTGTTCTTTAAAACTACCCATCGTATTGAGGAAGTGCTTAGAACAAATCCTAAACATCTTTTCAATACCTCTTGGACAGTTTTGAGTCCAAGTGAATTTAATTACAGAGGTGAATTAATCATCCAAGGGTTTAGTTAAGTTTTGTTCCCTTATTCAGTGAACTAGGATGTTTGATTATCCTATGAGTGAAGTGACATTTCACTTAACGCTTCTTTTAATAGTTATAATAATTTAAAGCTTTCAAGGGCAAGTTAATTTGTTAAAGATTTTAATGATTTGAAGTTAAAGTTGATGATTTACTTTAATGTGATTTAATTATGAAATTTTAATCAATGATTTTAAGTTTGGAATGGTGTTTGATTCATTTAAGTTAAACCTTTTATAAATGATATCAACATTTTATGTTAATTCAATTTTTTAGATTAACTTAGGTCAAAAGAGGTGTTCAAATTATTTATTAAATTTTGATGATTTAATTTGGATTAATTATATTAATTAATTTAATTTTTACATTATGTTTTAAGGTAAGTTGTCTTAAAATTATTTAAAATTTGCAAATTTGATTTAAGTTTGTTTTGAAATGATTTTAAATTAGTTTCAAATATTTTTAATTATTTAACATTTTAGGCTTTAATCAATTATTAAATTATTTAATGATGTAGGTTTTAATTAAATTAAGAATTATTTACTTTTAATCATTTAATTATTAATTCCACTTATCATCTTAAGTTTAAGAGTTAAATTTTATTAAGTGTTTTTTTAGGGATTTTTAAATTAAAGAATCAGTGTCCTCTCAAATTATATCCCTATTTTAATAATCCAATTTTAATTAATCTTACAAAATTTAAATTATTTAATTAATTAAAGTTTCATTTTTGGTTTATTAAAGTGATTAATGGGTTCCTACCCTTTGATTTCCCAAAGTTTCAATCATCTAAGAGAAAATTAAAATCAGATATTTTACCTCCATTTTGATTAAACCTAAAGTTTTAATTAGGGGTTAAAATCTTTTAATTACCTTTATGCCCCATTAAGCCTATTTATTTAATAACTCATTAAATTAATCTTAAATGAACTTAAAATTTTTATGCCACTTCACACACATGTCAATTAAGACATTAGAGGAGAAAATGTGATTTTTCTGAATTTAACTTATTCATATATTTATTTTAAATGGAAAATAGGGGTTTTCAAAGAAAATTCACCAACATGACCAAGGTAAAGTTTCTATCCTTAAAAACATTATGGGATGTTCCTAATGACTAGAGGACCACTTGGACCAATTTTGGTGATTTTTTGAATTATATTTTATTTATTAGAATTATTTTAAATTTGGGAGTGTTAATTAATTATAAAATAAAATAAAAGTTGAAAAATGAATTTTATATTTTCAAAAATCACTCTGACCTCAAGAAAGCCAAAGAAACAAATTTTATATTTTTATGATTTTTCTTTGATTTATTAGAATTAATTTAGTGAGAAGGCTAGAAAATACATTTTTTTAATTAAAAAATTGTTTTAAGGCTTTGAAATTAAATATCTTAACCTAGAGACTTAGGAAAAATATTCGATTGCTTTCTAAGTGATTAGGGGACCAAATATGACATTTTTAGGATTTTATTATATTTGTGATTTTTATTATTTTTTAATTATAAAAAATATTAAAATATGCTTAAAAATGAAAATTTTTAGAAAATTCCAATTTTATTTTTTCTAGACTCCTTTGATATCAAAGAAGTCCCAAAATCAATTTGGTGAATTTTTGAAATTTATTTTTAGAGTTATGAATTTTTAAATTTTAATTTTGATTTTGTGGCTTAATTAATCTATTTAATAGGGTTAAACATTTCCAATTGACTTCAAACTTTTATGTGAGGTTCCCCTAATCCTAAAGATCAGTGGAGAATTATTTTCAAGTTATTTTAATGTGTGATTAAATCTAATTAATTAAAGTTCAATTTAGAGTGATTAGGCTAATTATAATTATCTTAATGAATTAACTCAAACCATAATTATCCTAGGGTCCTCTGGTCCTAAGGAACTTCACCAAATTTTCCTAGAATTTTCTAAGCAACATGCTAATTTTTGGAATTAAAATATCAAAAATAGTGTCACGAACTTGAAAAATACATAACTTGTCATAGGGATGACCTCTGACCTTGAAAAATTCAGGGAATGTTCCCTAAGTCAGAGGCTTCAAAAACACTATGGTCTCATGCCATGGTGAAATGTCTATACAAATGGAGAATTGAAATATCAAAATGAGTAAATAATTAATTAAAAATAAAATACTCATGAAATTAATCAATTCCTTTTTCACATTATTCTCCTCTGTTCACTAAGCAAGAGGGTATTTTTCTTTTATTTTTGTGATTTTTCTATGCAAAGATATGAATTTTTTAAGTTCTGGCTATTTAATTAAATCAGAAAATCCTATTTTCCTACTTGTCCACGTCGGTGCCGCGTCAACCTACGGTGGATCGAACTACACGCGTCGTCTTCTGGTTCGGCGTCGCCATCTAACTCAGCTGCCACGCGGTCCGCGGTTCACGTTCCATCTCCTCGTCCGACGCCATATGAGCCGTTCGTTCGATACACACGCAATCCGACGACGACCGATCATTGTCTCCGACTGGTGTGCACCCGTGATCGTCGACCTTCTAACCCTAATATCTCCCTCGATTCTCAATGGATTTTTGAGTTCTTATACTCTATGGATTCGTCTTAAGAAGAGGAACACATCCATACGGTTAACATGCCATGAAATTAAGCCAAACTAAATATAGAATTCAGAGAAGCTCGGGAGGAAGGAAGAGTCCATACCTTGGCTCTGAGAGGTGAAGCCCCAATCAGAGATGCTCGGCACGTTCGTTGGAATCCAAGGAAGCTAGGGATGAAGCCTGGAGATGTGGTGAAATGCCTAGACTTGATTTCCACTAGGCCCGATGCTGGAACAACTGGTTGGCCTGGATAGAGGGCTTTTACTGGGGAACTCCTTCTCTACCTCTGGTGAAGGTGTGAGAAGAGTTAATTTGGATTTGGTGAAGAATTGGGGAGTGTCCTGTTTCTGGCCTGATTTTTAGCCGAGAAATTGGGCTCAGTTAGGGGATTCGGGCGGGGAGAACGATGGGGATGAGCTTCTCTGGGCTAGGAGGAGTTATGGAGTGATTTTGGCAGAGTTTCCTTAAGGTTAGCTTCAACACTTTTCATGGTTTAAAGGTGTGGTGTTTAAATAGGCAGGGTTGGAGGGCTTCCCAGGGGCAATTAAGGGCTGGGATCAACTGCCTAGGGGAGAAGAAGAAGAGCCATGGAGTCCAATTGGAATGGGATAGCTCAGCAAATTGATTTTGAATTTTTGAATCCACCTAAGCCTCTCAGCCTGGTGTTTTCCGATGAGAGGGATGGCCGGTCGGCCACGGTCAGGTCAGGCAAAAGTCAAGTGATGCCAGAGAGGTTGAGTGGTGGAATCAATTTGAGTATTTGCTGGCTTTGGGGTGAAGATTTAGTGGATATTTGGAGTTTGGGTTAAATGGGATAAACTTGGGTTAGCCCCTTGGTCCCTTGGCTAAGTCTTTGCCCAAAGTGGTTTGAGCTGGTCTCAAGGTCTTTAAGGAGGTTTGGATGAGGTTTGGTGGCTAATTTTGAAGTTTGGGAGTTGGATTTGATGGTTTGGAAGAAGGGATAATGGAAGTGAAAGGGGGTGAAGGAGAGGTCACTTCCCCTTGCCAAATTTGGCAAATATTGACTTTGGCATGTCATGGAAGAGTCCATGGGTCATGTGACCCACAATTTTATATTATGATATTTTTAATTTAATTGCAACGACGCCAAAAGATTGACCTCGCTATATTATATGTAAAGAATTGTAATTGTTTATGTTGTGGATGCTACGCAAGTATACGTATCGTATCAAGTAATACAGGGCTCTAGTGGAGTCCTGGTTATCGATCCCACAAGGAAAGAGAAAATTAAATAACATCTAATTTTAAAATAATAATAATAATAATAATAATAATATACGAAAATTTGGAATTTTGAATTTAAGCGCAATAAAGTAAACTAAGTATTTTAATTAGATAAATTAACTAAGTAGAAAATTAATATGAATTGCAAGTGCAAGAAATAAAACTAATTGCTAAATAAGTCTTAACTATTCAGAAAAAGTATCTTTCCCCTTGTTTAGAAATTTAAGTGATTGATGAATTTAAATAGATAATGTTAAGGTATTGTGACAAATAGGAGCATTCCTATTCTTTACCTTTGGTCCAGTGTAAAGAATATTGACTAATCCTATGTTTGATTACCGAATCTGCGCTAGTGCAGGGAGGATACCGACCGCCACTTTAGAGCTCCCACGTTCCCCTCGCCGAGGGCTAACATCTACACTTCAGCTCTCAAACAATAGGATCGAATTGAATATTTTAGTCCGTCACACTAAAATGCTCAATTCTACGCCCAAAGTGATATTATTTCCCTATTTATTTGCACCCTCCTTCTAAGGCTTTTGAATTCCCCGAATATCAGATGTAATTTTTACTATAGTTGATAATCAACATATTTTAACAAATCAAATGGCCAGTTTGAAAAGTAAATTAAGTTTTAAGTAAAAATTATCACAATTTATTAATTTATAAAAGTATCTTTATTTTAATTTCATCAAGTCACTTAATTTCATAAACGAGGAGAAAGACTAAATAAACTACTCGGAATGCATGGATACTAAACTAAGCATGGATTTCATTTAAAGTTAAAAACAATAAATACAAATACTTATCTTAATTTATCCCTAGCGTGACTCCTCGCGAGCTCCATCGACTCTTCCTTCCGGATAAAGACGACTCACTAAAAACTCACTAACTCACTCAAGAACTCTCTAAGACACACACTAAGACACAAAACTCGACTTAACACACTTAGAACACACAAAAATAACACATTAAAGACTTAATTTCGGCTTCTATATATAGAGGTGAGCAAAGGACCAAGAGGTGTGTAAGCATCCCTTCAAAAAGTGTCCAGGTTCAATGTATCTGCACCATTTGAACTAGCTCGCCGTCGGCGACGAACTACCTCGCTGTCGGAGAGGCTTCTAGAAGATCTTTAAACCGCTCTAGCTCGCTGTCAGCGGGCTCGGGCTCGCTGTCAGCGAGACAATTATAAATTCTTCAGAATTTTCTTCTTGTAACCTCGCCGTCGGCGGGCTCGATCTCGCCGTCGGCGACTCAGCACAAATTGCATGATTTTGCTCCAAATTCGCTCCTTTTTATGATTTTTGCTTTAATCACCTAAATTTTTCATTCCTGCAATAAAATAAAAAAAATACCCTTCTTTAATGTGCAATTTCATCAAAAATAGGTATGAATTTCTTAATAAATTTTTCAGCGATCAAAATCCCCCAAACTTACTTATTACTTGTTCTCAAGTAATTTTAGTACTACATAAAAATAATGAGTTTTATAATAAGATTTTTCAATTTAAATAACTATGAATTAGATTAATTAAAATCATAATAAAGTTAAATAAAAATAATTCATGTAATTTAATTAATCTTATAGAAATAAATTATTTAGTCATCAAGTCTAAGATTTCTAGCTTACTATTCATTTCAGGAATGATTATATTTAAAAGAATAACTACTTAAGATATTCATATGATAAGAAATTCAAGAAAATACTATTAGGTAAAATTCTAATCCATAAACATAAGTTTGGAAATATCTAAGTTTTTCCCTTTAGGTTAAATCAAATGAAGCCAATTTTTGATAAGGCATCTCCTCAAGCTTCTCCTCATTTTTCTTTTTTTTTCTTTCTTTTTTTTTAATGAGGATTATTGTATCTGGAGAGCCTGTTAATAATTTTGAACTTCATTTTCATCTTCCTAAATTGGAAACTTAGGAATATTTCTTAGCTTATATATACTTCATAGTTTTTACTTCATTGATTTTCAATCTTTTCTTTTCACTTGAATACTTAAGAATTTTAATTTTAGAATATAGTTTTCCTTACTAAAAATAGTTTACTATATTCTTATTCCCTTTAACCAAATATTTTATTCTATTTAATTAATTAAAGTACTAGAAATATTTTATTTTTGACCTTTTATAATAATTAAATAAAATAATTCATATTAAATCAAATTGAAAAATTTGCTATAAAAATCATTTTTATAATAATTTGAAAATAGAAATTGAGAACAAGTTAATAACTAAATTTGTATTTTACTCTCCCCCAAACTTAAATTTTTATATTTATTCTAAATAATGAATAAGAAGGAAAGTAAATAAATCATACCTTAGAAGTTTAGGTATTTCTTTTTTTCTTTGAAATTTTTGCAGGCTTTTTCAGTTTTCATTGAACCTGTACTGTTAGTATTCTCCATATATATAACAATTTAAAGAAAATGCGGGGATAAAATCTAAGATAAGTATTAAACAGAACAATTAAAATAACTCTACACTACACATATGAATTACTAACATATTAAAAATAATTGAACTAACAGATTAACAAATTTAAAAACTTAAAACAATACAAAATAAAATAAAAACATATTAAAGAAAACTAACATCCTAATTAACATAAAAACAAATGCAATTAACTAACACAAAAACAAAAACTAACTACTATAACAATCCAAGCAAATTAATCTAACTAACATCCAATGTCTCAAAATAAAATATTGAATATTACAAACATATACAGTCCTCAAAATAACTTACATCAAACAAATAAAATACATAAAGTCCTAATCTTCAGCATCAAAATCCCAAACTATATCATCCCCTCCTTGATCTGTAGGCTGCTGAGAAGACTGAGCAGGGTGATACTAAGTGTACCTGGGGCATTCTGGAAAGACAACATCTAAATCTCCACTCCTATAACGACGTTCAGCTTCATAATATGCAATCTCGTATTTCGAATGTCGCTGGAGGTATTCACTATCATAATCATGTCTCCTCTCCAGATTATCAATCCTTTGATCAAAATGATCAAACCTTCTCCCCATGGTCTCTCCAACCGCTCAAAACTCCTCCTATGCGAGTCAATTCATTCATCATATCTTGTAAGGTAGGGGTGGTAGGCTCGGGAGGTCCATAGCTAGTAGAGGGTATATCTCTACTGACTGAGTAAAATAACTTCTTACTCCTCGCTCTCCACCCTTCATGCGGACTCATACTTCTTAATGTTAGCGATTGTAAGTGGTTTCATAGGTTCCACCCATTCTTCATCATCTCTAGCCTCAACTCCAGAGAGTTGGCGAGTGCGAAAATCAATCCGGGGTGGCCCGATCCAGCTCCACTCTCATTTCGAGGAGTGGCCAAGATGTTCTGATAAATAACTCTCCCGATGTTGATGCTTCTGATATTCTGAATGCAGAAATTCAGAATTTCTCTATCTCGTGTTACCTCACTATGGTGATATGTGGGTAACAGAGTAGAACAAATAAAGTAATGCCGAGGCTTTGGAGATCGCATTTAATTTGGAAAGAGGAAAATTCACTCTTTCTTGTCGCTTAATTTTACATACTCCGGTCCCATCGGTGAGAAAGTTAATGACTTCCTCCAGGTGGTCCTTCCATCGTTCCAAAGTTTCATACTCGCTAAAGTGCGAGTCATGAACTTCATAGAACGCGTTAATTCTTGCGGCATTGAAATCTACAAAAAACCCTCGTACCTTTACGAGTGCATCTTCGCGACAATCAAATTGGCATAAAACTCTTTCAAGCACTTCTACAGACTGCTCTATACTGAACATAACAGAAATTTTCCCAGCCTCGTTCCTTTATAATCCGCTCTACTTCTCCTCCCGGATTTTTGAATACCCGATCCGCAATGCACTTTCTTCCTTGTATATTTTCAAAATATTTTGCCTATGCTCGTGCATTGATGAATCGGTTTTCGTCGAACTCTACTCGACGTTTTTGTCGTGGAGCCATTCGATAGATCTGTGAAAATCATAAAAATTTTCACTAAACTTAATAATAATACTAAGAAGGCTTCCTACAACATTTGTAAGCAATTTAAATCAAATTCCATGGATTTCCACCGAATATTTCTTCCACATTTTGATTTTTCCCAAAATTTGCAATGTGGTGAAAATATATGGTGAAAATCAAAAATTTTTGTATAGGAGTGAAGCTCTTACCAAGAGAAGATGAAATCCGGTGTTTTTGAGTGATGAAATCGCTTCAAATCCAAGATCTCTCAAGCCCTAGGTCAGTTTTTGCAAAAATTGGAGGTTGGGGATGATGAATAGTTTTTTTGACCGGTCAAATATATGTTTTTTTTTCCGACCTCGCTGTCAGCGAGATTTTTCTCGCAGTCGGCGAGCTAATATTTTTCAGAACCAAAAACTCTCGGGAAAAATCCGCTGTCGGCGAAAAATTCTTCGCTGTCAGCGAGATCGATCTCGTTGTCGGTGGGATTCCAAAAATTTTAAATTTTTGAAATTCGTCACTCATTTTCGTCCTTGATTTGTCTTATATTATATTTCCGATCACATCATTTATTAATTTAATATGAAGATTAGCTACTTATACACACACAAATTCACACAACACAACAAATTAACTTTAATATTGAAATCCATGGGATGTACAAACTAACATAATTTAAACTCTATAATCAAACTTCAAACTTCAATCCTTACTACTAATTAGCATCGCAAACCAAACCACGACACACTAAATGCTGATACAAAACTATGACGCATATCTCAATTAAGTTTGAGATATTCAAATCATCACTCCACACATAATAAAAATCTAAATCAAATCAAATAACATAAACATAAACATACTATGGAAATCTTTACTACTACTCTTCGATGTCGGAATCTTCATCTTCTCGATATTTCCGATATGACGATGATGCACAAATAAGTTATAGAAAGGCCCGAAGGGAAATTCGAAGCGGATTCTTCGGTGATCCAACCCTTACGTCTCGGTAAATGAAGAAAGCTAGCTTCCAAGTGTCCAGAATGATCGAAGTGTTCCTTCATGCTCCGATCAATGTGATCAAATAAATCGGATATATTGTCGATTAAATCTCTCACATTCGTAGTTCTTTCTCCATTCCATTAATTTTCTTCATAAGTAACTCGTTTTATCCGAAATAGGCCTTGTTATAGGATGATTCTGTGAAGCTCTATCAGAGATAAATGTAATGTCTTCATTATTGTCCAAAGTAGGGAACATATCTGTAGGATCAAGCGGCTTCCAAGGTAACAGAACCTTTTCCCAACCTTCATAAGAAACACAGTACTGGCTGCATAATGCAAAAATAGTAGATGGGTGTCCTAGTCCGTGAACTGACCCATGCACAATTAAAACCAATGCAGACTTAACAATTATTGATCCCACATCAATAGGCAATCCAATTTGAATACAATAATTCAATATAGCGCATTCTTTCGAAACCTTGTTTACCCTCATAGTCGGTAACAATTTAGATGAGATGAAAAAGTGCCGATAGCTTCGAGACAGAGATTCAAAAGTGATGCGGAGAAACTAACATACCCGTCTTCACGCATTTCCCAATCTTCCATTTCATCAGTCAGATATCGAAATATCTCATTCATATTATATCGAGAAGGCACAAAATTTGAATAGTGACATACCGGGGTGTTTTCTATAGAGAATAACTCATTTACTCTTGATGGAGTAAACGTCACCCATCTTCCTCGAACGTAGATATTCCCATTGTTGATCGCATGTAAGTTAGAGTAGAACTCTTTCACAACTGGAATAACAACGAGCAGACGTAGTGTAACGAAATACCTCCCAGTGCCGCTGCGCGATCATTTCTTCTATCTTCGTAGTGGAATTCTCTAATCCTTGATTGACAAATCCCCGTTCCTTGATAACTCTTTTCTTTACCAAAACCTTGTTGAAGATCCGCTGCGCTTCCGCACTCACAAATTTCCTCCGGTTAAACACTCCAGATTTAGAAGAATCTAAGAATTTGGAGGCCATTATGGTGAATGGAATGAATTCTAGTGAAGAAGGCAGACTTAGAATGGTTTAAGAATGGTTTTTCACGAAGGATTTGGTGTTGAAACCATCCAAATTGGCATTTTAAGTATATATAACTCATTTTTATAACTTCCTCGCTGTCGGCGACTCAGTTATAAAAACTGCCTTTCAGGTTCTCGCTGTCGGCGGGCTCGTTTCTCGATGTCAGCGAGCTTATAAATAAACTGAATTAAATTAGGCGCGAACCTCGCTGTCGGCGAGTATCGACCTCGCCGTCGGCGAGATTTCAAAATAATGTCCAATTTCGCTCTAAATCGAATAATTTCTTTTCTCATCATAATGGTTCGAATATGTGACGGTTCTTAATAAAAATTGAGTAGTAAAGTTTCAATAATATAAACTAACTATTAAGATACAATAAAAATAGATAACTAATATGGGTTGCCTCCCATAAAGCGCTTGGTTTAACGTCGTCAGCCCGACCTAATTTCAATTATTAATCAGGTTGACTAAGCATTAAAACCTCTTTATAGTTAGGTCTTATACCTTCAAAATATGGTTTTAATCTATGTCCATTAACTTTAAATTTATGTCCAGTTTTTGGATCTTCGATTTCTATAGTTCCGTATGAAAATATTTGAGTTATGGTGAAAGGTCCTAACCATCGAGACTTCAATTTTCCAGGAAATAATTTCAATCTAGTATTATATAGCAAAACTTTCTGGCCTAGTTCAAAATTTCTCTGATTAATCTTCCGATCATGCCATAATTTTAGCTTTTCTTTATAAATCCGATCATTATCATATGATTCATTTCTTAATTCTTTCAATTCATTTAATTGCAGCAATCTTTTCTCACCAGCTTCCTTCATATTATAATTAAATTCTTTAATCGCCCGATATGCTTTATGTTCTAATTCAACTAGTAAGTGGCATGTTTTTCCATATATAAGCTCGTAAGGAGTCATTCCAATCGGAGTTTTATAAGCGATCCTATAAGCTCATAATGCGATTGTCTAATCTAATAGACCAATCTAACTCTATTTGGGTTTACGGATTTTTCTAAAATACGTTTAATCTCACGATTGGATACTTCACTAATCCGTTAGTCTCGTGGATGATAAGCGATGGATATCTTATGAGTAATATTATATTTTTCTACTAGTTTGTGAATGTATTTATTTCTAAAATGAGTTCCTCCGTCGGTGATAATCACTCTCGGCATTCCAAATCTAGTAAAAATATTTTTCATCAGAAATTTTGAAACACTCTTAGCATCTCACCTAGGTAAAGCTTGTGCCTCGATCCATTTGGAAACATAATCAACAGCTACTAATATATATGAGTTTCCAAACGAAGGAAGAAAAGGTCCCATAAAATCTAATCCCCAAACATAAAAAATTTGAACTTCTAATATAAAATTTAGAGGCATTTCGTTTCTTCTAGATATATTTCCTACTCTTTGACATTTATCGCAAGTTTTAATATATCTGTATACATCTCTAAATAGAGTAAGCCGAGTAAAATCCAGATTGTAGAATCTTATAAGCGAGTTTTATCAATCCCAAAATGTCCTCCAAAATCAGAATCATGACATTTTTGAATAATTGGTTCAGTTTCTTCATAAGGTACACATCTTCTAATAATTAAATACTTACATTGCTTATATAAATATGGTTCATCCCAAAAATAGGTTTCGTATCATGGATGAATTTTTTCTGTTGTTGCAAAGTTAGCATAGGTGGTAAAATATTACTAACTATATAGTTTACTATATCGGCATACCATGGTATTTTCCACTCATTGATATTATATAGTTGTTCATCGAGAAAAGCATGCTATAATTTCATTTTCAATATCAGATAATTCATGATTTTCTAATCTTGATAAATGATCCGCAATTTGATTATCAGTTCCTTTCTTATTAACGATCTCAAAATCGAATTCTTGCATTAATAGCATCCATCTAATTAATCTTGGTTTGAAATCTTTCTTTTGCATTAAATATTTGATAGCAGAATGATCAGTATGCACGATACATTTTGTTCCAATCAGATAAGGTCTAAATTTATTAAAACCATATACTACCGCTAATAATTCTCTTTCTGTAATTGTATAATTTATTTCAGCATCATTTAGAGTTTTACTAGCATAAGTATATAACTTTAAAAATCTTTTCATATCTTTGCCCAAGAACTGCTCCTACGAGCATAATCACTAGCATCACACATAAGCTCAAATGGTTTCTCCCGAGTTAGGTGAAACTATTATAGGTCTTGTAATTAATTTTTCTTTTAAGAGTTCAAAAGCATTCAGGCATTCGATTGTAAATTCAAATTTATTGTCCTTTTTGAGAAGTTGGCATAGAGGTTTAGTAATTTTTAAAAAATCTTTTATATAGCATCTGTAGAATCCAGCATGTCCAAGAAAACTTCTTACCCCTTTTACCGTAGTTGGAGGTGGTAATTTAGCTATAACTTGAATTTTTGCGAGGTCTACTTCCATGCCTTTTTCCGAAATTTTATGCCCTAATACAATGCCGCGAGAACCATAAATTGACATTTCTCCCAATTTAGAACTAAATTTGTTTTCTCACATACTTCTAATACTTTTTCAAGATGAGTTAAGCATGTGTCAAATGATGTTCCAAATACGGAGAAATCATCCATAAATACTTCTATTCCATTGTCAATTAACTTACTAAATATAGACATCATACATCTCTGGAATGTTGCTGGTGCATTACATAATCCAAAAGGCATTCTTCGAAAAGCAAAAGTTCCATAAGGACTAGTAAATGTAGTTTTCTCTTGATCCTAAGGAGCAATTTGTATTTGATGATAACCGGTGTATCCATCTAGAAAACAAAAATACTTATGTCCAGCTAATCTATCTAACATCTGGTCTAGAAATGGTAAAGGGAAGTGATCTTTCCTGGTGGCGGTATTTAATTTCCTATAATCAATACATATACACCAACCAGGTAACTTGTATTATAGGAATAAGATCATTATTTTCATTGACGATGATGATCACTCCTCCTTTCTTAGGAACACGAGTGAATTGGGCTTACCCAAGCATCGTCGAAATAGGATATATGATACCATTATCTAACCATTTTAAAATTTCTTTCTTAACTACTTCTTTCATTATCGGGTTTAATCTCCTTTGGGGATCTACTTTAGGTTTATGTTCATCATCTAAAATAATTCTATGCATACGGATTGAAGGACTAATTCCTTTAATATCTCGCTAAAGTCCAACCAAAAGTTTTCTTATATTTTTTTAAAGTTTCTAAAAGTTTTTGTTCTTGAGATTCGTTTAATGCAGATGAACTGGTAAAGTTGAAGAATTACCTAAATACGCATATTTCAAATGATCAGGTAATATTTTTAGCTCAAGTTCAGGAGGTTTAATAATTGATGGAACTATATTCTTGTCAGTGTTTTCAGTATTATCCAAAAATTCAAATTTTTCCTGAATATAATTTAATTCTTCATTATTATCTTCAATTAATTCAGTATTTTCTTTTTCTAAATTATCTTCGTAATATTCCTTAAAATGTTCGTGTTGTAATTGTTCAAGTATTTCCATCCGAAAACATTCATCATCTTTGTCTAGCGCAGGAAATTTCATTGATTTTGCAATATTAAAGGTAACTTTTTGGTCATTTACTCTCATAGTTAATTCTCCTTTCGAACATCAATCATAGCTTTTCCGGTAGCTAAAAATGGTCTTCCTAAAATGATAGGAATTTCTTTATCTTCCTCCATATCTAAAACAATAAAATCTACCGGGAAGATAAATTTATCCACCTTTACTAACACATCTTCAATAACTCCCTCGGGATAGGTAACCGAACGATCGGCTAATTGAAGGGTTACTCGAAGTAGGTGTAATTTTTCCTAATCCTAATCTCTTAAAAATCGATAGAGGCATTAGATTGATGCTTTCTCCTAAGTCACACAAAGCTTTTCCATAAAATTTTTCTCCTATAGCAGCAGGGTATAGTGAAACTACCAGGATCTTTCAATTTTTCAGAAGCTTCTTCCGAATAATAGCACTACACTCTTCACTAAGTGCGACTGTTTCATTATCGTTGAATTTTCTTTTCTTATTTAGAATATCTTTCATAAATTTTACATAATTTGGCATCTGATCTAAAGCTTCGACAAAAGGTATATTGATTGTTAATTTCTTTAGTATTTCAAGGAATTTAGCAAATTGTTTATCTTTTTTATGTTGAGCTAGTCGTTGTAGTATAGTGGTGAGTATTCCCGCCTGTCACGCGGGTGACCCGGTTCGATCCCGACAACGGCGCCAAAAACTTGACCTACAATTTTATATTATGATATTTTTAATTTAATTGCAACGACGCCCAAAACTTGACCCCGCTATATTATATGTATAGAATTGTAATTGTTTATGTTGTGGATGCTACGCAAGTATACGTATAGTATCAAGTAATACAGGGCTCTAGTGGAGTCCTGTTTATCGATCCCACAGGGAAAGAGAAAATTAAATAACAACTAATTTTAAAATAATAATAATAATAATAATAATAATAATATATGAAAATTTGGAATTATGAATTTAAGCGCAATAAAGTAAACTAAGTATTTTAATTAGATAAATTAACTAAGTAGAAAATTAATACGAATTGCAAGTGCGGAAATAAAACTAATTGCTAAATAAGTCTTAACTATTCGGAAAAAGTATCTTTCCCCTTGTTTAGAAATTTAAGTGATTGATGAATTTAAATAGATAATGTTAAGGTATTGTGAAAAATAGGAGCATTCCTATTCTTTACCCTTTAGTCCAGTGTAAAGAATATTGACTAATCCTATGTTTGATTGCGAATCTGCGGCTGAAGCTGGGAGGATACCGACTGCCACTTCGAGCTCCCACGTTCCCCTGAGTCGAGGGCTAACATCTACACTTCGGCTCTCAAACAATAGGACCGAATTGAATATTTTAGTCTCGTCACACTAAAAAGCTCAATTCTACGCCCACTGATATTATTTCCCTATTTATTTGCACCCTCCTTCCAAGGCTTTTGAATTCCCCGAATATCAGATGTAATTTTTACTATAGTTAATAATCAACATATTTTAACAAATCAAATGGCCAGTTTGAAAAGTAAATTAAGTTTTAAGTAAAAATTATCACAATTTATTAATTTATAAAAGTATCTTTATTTTAATTTCATCATGTCACTTAATTTCATAAACAGGGAGAAAGACTAAATAAACTACTCAGAATGCATGGAAACTAAACTAAGCATGGATTTCATTTAAAGTTAAAAACAATAAATACAAATACTTATCTTAATTTATCCCCAAGCAGACTCCTCGCAGTTCCTTTGACTCTTCCTTCCAGTACAGCACGACTCACTAAAAACTCACTAACTCACTCAAGAACTCTCTAAGACACACACTAAGACACAAAACTCGACTTAACACACTTAAAACACACAAAAATAACACATTAAAGACTTAATTTCGGCTTCTATATATAGAGGTGAGCAAAGGACCAAGAGGTGTGTAAGCATCCCTTCAAAAGTGTCCGGGTTCAATGTATACGCACCATTTGAACTAGCTCGCCGTCGGCGACGAACTACCTCGCTATCGGCGAGGCTTCTAAGATCTTCGAACCACTCTAGCTTGCGTCGGCGGGCTCGGGCTGGTTGTCGGCGAGACGATTATAAATTCTTCAGAATTTTCTTCTTGTAACCTCGCCGTCGGGCGGCTCGATCTCGCCGTCGGCGACTCAGCACAAATTGCATGATTTTGCTCCAAATTCGCTCCTTTTTATGATTTTTGCTTTTATCACCTAAATTCTTCATTCCTGCAATAAAAAAAAGAAAATACCCTTCTTTAAAGTGCAATTTCATCAAAAATAGGTATGAATTTCTTAATAAATTTTTCAGCGATCATCATGCCATGCTATGTATGAGTCCATGAGATGGTTTCATGCAAAAGGAATTAATGGTTTTTTATGAATTTTGGAAATTATGCGATATACTTAATTTAGGTAAAGAGTCATGTACATGTATGGAATGCTTCATGTAATGTCATGTTGTGATGATTAAATTGCCATGGGATGATATTAATAGGAAATTATGACATGTGGGCTCAATTTTGGGCTTTTAAAATTTGATTTCATGGGCTTTAAATATGCATATGGGGAATGGGCCTTTAATATGCATGTGAAGATTTTGAATTTTGAAATTACTTATGGAATGACCAAATTGAATTGGAATTGATTGAAATTGGATTTGGATATGTTGAAATTTGATTGAAAATTATTTGGGAATTTTCATGAGCCACATAGTTTAATTTGAAGAGGGTTTGGGCTTATGGACCAAAATTGGGCTTTTTGGCCCAAGTGAATTTTAAGAGGGTTTTAGGCCAAAATTTTGATCAAATGAATGTTTTTTTTGGTATAGAAATGTGTTAGGCAAGTTTTAGGACAATTTTGAAGAAAATTTGAGTTGATTCGGATTGGATTTGGGTATGTTTGGGTTCATGGGTGATTTAGGGCAAAAATGGGGTCTTGAGTATTGAATTCAAATGTGAAGCAAATTGGGCTTAGTTTTGGTTGAAATTGGTATTAAGAATATTAAATGGAAGTTTAGGATTGAATTTGATCAAAATTGGGATTAATTGGGCTAATTTGGTTTGACATTGGGTCCACTTGGG
The DNA here is from genome assembly GCA_022702705.1 of Papilionanthe hookeriana x Papilionanthe teres. Classification (NCBI taxonomy): domain Eukaryota; kingdom Viridiplantae; phylum Streptophyta; class Magnoliopsida; order Asparagales; family Orchidaceae; genus Papilionanthe; species Papilionanthe hookeriana x Papilionanthe teres. The sequence continues at coordinate 283,516 of JAKZJZ010000027.1, read as the reverse complement.
TTAGGATTGGGTTAAATTGGGGATTTTGGCAAAAGTGGGCTAAATTGACAAAATTGGCTCATGGTGTAGTTGAAAAAAATGAAATTGGGAATATTTGGGATTTTCTGAGAATTTTTGGAATTTTGGGCCAAAAGGGTATTTTAGGGTATCAAGAGGTTATTTGGAGGGTATTGGGGTATTTTGGTGAATTTAAAAGGTGGGGGTTGTTTTGAAATGATTTTTTAGGAATTTTAGAAAATTTGGGTAATATTTGGAAGTTATTGGAGAGTTTTGGGGTAGGTTCATGGCTATAGGGGTAGGCTTATGGATCTCAACCAAGTCTAACCACTTTGGGACCAAGCTTAGCCAAATGGTAACCACTTTATGATTCTTCACATATTGACCTTAGCCATCTTAATCAAAGATCTTTGGCTTCAGTTCAATTATGTGAGTTTCTTAAAGGGTGAAAGGGGCAAAGTTCAAAGTTTAGGGTTAAAGGGTAAAATGACTTAGGAGTGTGTGTGTGTGCAAGAGAAGCTCAGGGCACCCAGAGTCACCCTAAATCCAAACAATCCTATAGGAACTCTCTATTGATTGTCCATATGGTGATTTTAACCTTCCAAGGTGATTTAGAGGTTTGCAACCATCCAAGTGGGATCCCAAGAGGAGTCAAGAAGTAGCTGCATTGCTAAAGGGTGGGTCCCAATTCTAGTCCTCTAGGATAGTCAATGAGAAGCCTTATGGCTAGATCCTAAGAAGCGTTAAGGAGAGAAAAGACCTCACCAAAAAATGAGGTCAACAAATGGACCCCCAATAGGTGTGGTGTGCTAACTAAGCACACCGCGCGTATTGGAGTTGACCAAAGAGATCAACAAAACCAACACAGACGTCTAAGTGACACACTTAGAACAAAGCGTAGAACAGTTCCGCTGGGGAGTGTCGGGTAAATCTCCAAAACTGAAGATTCCCGAACCCTTGCTGGGGAAAAGGAGGTGGATTCCAAATCACAAGATCTGGAGAGACCGAATTTTAGATTCGTTTCAATTTTATTTCAAATTTTAAGTTTGAGTTTCAAATTGATTTGAGTTTCAATTTTAGTTAAAGTTCGATTTAAGATTGCTTTCAAGGTGGATTTCGTTGAGATTCAGAATTTGGAATGAGAATCAGAACCTAGGTTTTAACCTCGGAATTTGAAAGAGAACTAGAATTTAAGCTCTAGTCTCAACGAAGAGAGTTGAATTTTAGGCTCCAATCTCAGAAAGAAGATCCGAATATAGGTACTGATAGAAAGGGATGAGGATCGAAATTTAAGTACCAGCCTCGGAGAGAGAATCAGAATTTAGGTACCGACCTCGAAAGAGTGAGAGTTGAAATTTAAGTATCAATCTCAAAAAGAGAGTCAGAATTTATGTACCGACCTTGAAATGAGAGAACTGGAATTTAGGTACCAGTCTCGAAAGAGAATCAAAATTTAGGTATCAATCTCGAATAGAGAGTCAGAATTTATGTACCGACCTTGAAAGGAGAGAACTGGAATTTAGGTGCCAGTCTCGAAAGAGAATCGAAATTTAGGTATCGATCTCGAAAAGAGAGTCGGAATTTAGGTATCGACCTCGAAAGGAGAGAACTGGAATTTAGGTACCAGTCTCGAAAGAGAATCAAAATTTAGGTATCGATCCCGAAAAGAGAGTTGAAATTTAGGTATTGACCTCGAAAGGAGAGAAATGGAATTTTGGTACCAGTCTCGAAAGAGAATCGAAATTTATGTATCGATCTTGAAAAGAGAGTCAAAATTTAGGTACCGACCTCGAAAGGAGAGAACTAAAATTTAGGTACCAGTCTTGAAAGAGAATCGAAATTTAGGTATCTATCTCGAAAATAGAGTCAGAGTTTAGGTACCGACCTCGAAAGGAGAGAACTGGAATTTAGGTACCAGTCTCGAAAGAGAATTGAAATTTAGGTATCGATCTCGAAAAGAGAGTCGGAATCTAGGTACCGACCTCGAAAGGACAGAACTGGAATTTCGGTGCCAGTCTCGGAAGAGAATCAAAATTTAGGTATCAATCTCGAAAAGAGAGTCGAAATTTAGGTACCAACCTCGAAAGGAGAGAACTGGAATTTAGGTGCCGGTCTCGAAAGAGAATAAAAATTTAGGTATCGATTTCGAAAAGAGAGTCGGAATTTAGGTCCCGACCTCGAAAGGAGAGAACTGGAAATGAGGTACCAGTCTCGAAAGGGAATTGAAATTTAGGTATCAATCTCGAAAAGAGAGTCGGAATTTAGGTACAAACCTCGAAAGGAGAGAACTAGAATTTAGGTACAAGTCTCGGAAGGTTGATGATTGATTCGTGAAGATTTCAATGATTAGAAGCGCAGTAGAAGATTGGAATGGGACATGAAAGTGTTTTCACGTCCCGAAGGATTTCATCAAAGGTTGAAAGTTTGGCGAAGGAAGTGAATCCACACCATCAAAACCAAATCGAGAATCTCGTGTTTCTGTGTTAGTAGACTCAGCGACCTTCTCAAAAGAGGGGAGAAATCACAGAGAGTCGAAAAGATCTCGAGAACACTCGGAGGCTGGGGATATCGGATTCGGAGCTTCGTTTTCATTATTCATTGCTTTTAGTGATTTGATTTTTTTATCGATTGAAATTTCACTTTGATTCAGATTTTCATTAATTTACTTGGTTCACATCTTGAAGTTTTAAGTTGATCTGTTTTGAGTTTTGGTTTGTGTTTTATTCAGACTTTGAATTCAAATTTTATTTTGTTGTTATTATTTCATTCAAATCGTTCTTCGTCTAACTATCTTTTTAAACCGAGTTAATCTCAGATCTGGTGGTGTTTGCAGTAAATTGCATAAAACTAAAGGTAAAACACAAAGTTCATCTCCACTAAAATGTCGAAGCTACATTAGGTGATTCCATCAAAACATTTCTGATGACATCCTTCTGAAAACAAACTTTTACAAAAGTTCATATATATCTGAACATGGACTGTACTGATATCTCCGTGTACTCTGACAAAATTGTCTGTTCGATTCATCCATGTCTGAAGAGTAAACTACACAGGTAATAACATCACATTCTAAGCCACTTTCCGGAGGAGAATCCCATGCAAGTGTATTTTAGAGGTGTACTACTACTATGTAGCCTACAGCTCGTAGGGCTGCAAATTCTCTAGTTCTCGATCTGGATGGAAGTAGACTTGAATTTTACTCTCGTCCATCCTCCTGAAAGTGATGGAGATCCTTTTGTATGGAACTCCTGGTATGCAGTGCTGCGCCACACCTGCACCATTTCCCTGTAGTACGAGGACAGAGCCTACCGGTAGAGGTATCTACACCGGCCCTCGGAATTCTCCGGGGCCAATTATCCGGAGTTTAGTCCCGAACATAATGTTACATTGGTTGATGAAGGAAACGGTAGAAAAGGGCCTTACAAAATCATGATGATCTATGTGAGGTGGAATGCAGTCTCCTTCTGCATAGATGTTGGTAATACAGCTGTTCGGTATGCAATTAGTGGGTAGGACTCGCCAAGCCACCATCCTTTTTATCATTTTCTTAATTAGAACTGGCATTAGATCCACTTCATAGTAGCGGAGTATCCCTGGCGGATTTCCTTTCTTATCATCAGCGAAGTTGTAATAGCATCCAAATTGAATAGTAATCCTCCCCTTACCTCTTTTCCATTTCTTTGGCTCGGAGTAGGTCCGGCTACGTAATCGTCCAGCACGACCTTATTTCTTTAGCTCATTGACGTAGTCTACAATCTCACTCTGCTCGTAGTGAGAGAAAACATCTGTATGTAACTCTATTCCTTCCAGGATGTTGACATATCTGCCTCTGATTCTCTGAAAGTATTCAAAATTTTGCTTCCGCACCCTCTGGATCATCTCCAATTCGTACTCTGAAATTATCTGCAGCTGTCAGGGTCTAGTGACGTACTGTGGGATATATGGCTCCACACCGTCACGCTCTCCTGGGATCGTCACTATCTCAGGTGTAGGCTCTGTAGTAACCTTCTCCGGAACAACCTCTGTTATGGTGCTTCTAAGGACTGGCCTCCTTGGGGCAACTGCTACGGCTGTCGGGGTTTCTTCCTTGTTCTGCTCTTCTGTTAATTTTTTCAGCATCTTAGAGATACGGCGATTCTTGTTTCTTCTCTGAGTTGGGGTCAGGGTGGCTCTCCTCTCCCCCTGAATATCGGTAGGAACAGCACTGACAAGCTTTCCTCCTGCGGATGTTATCACTGATTTCATCTTGTTTTCCTCGATCATATTGATCTTCCTCTTCTTGTTTGCTGCTTGGGGAGCCTTCTTATTGAGCCTCATCACTGTCTTTCCACGGAACTGCTCGGGATTCACATCAGTCCAAGCAGTTTCCTCATATTCCAATTCCAGCTGTGCAAGGTCCAAGCCAACCTCTATCACAGCATTAGCTTTCAGCTCTTCTTTGTTAAGTGCAAGACTTACGCCATCCTTAAAGTTCAAAAACAGCCGCCCGTTCGACATTTCCCTGAAAAGGAAACAAGGAAAGGATCAGGGGCGTACTCAGGATGAGAACAATAAGAAAATTTACTTATTAATGAAAAATTCTTATTTAATTATTTTAAATTTTATAAGAGTAAGAGAAGATAAGAAAAGATCAGGAGTGAGCTTGTCTCGAAAGGAAGAATCAAAATTTTATTATTACTTCAATTGCATATGTTTTCCTTTAACACATTTTTTTTATCATTCATTTTCTTTTTCATTTTATTTCGGGTTCGGACCCAGTTATACTTGATTAATCTACCCGTGCTTCTAGGAATGAACTTTTATTCTTCGAAACATCAGGTTGCGTAATACTTCTTCAAATATCGTCCATTGATTGGAAGCATAAATTGTTCTCCACGGCAATTCACAAGTCGGTAAGAACCTCACGAGTAGCATCGTCTCGACCACGAACGACCCCTCTAAGTCGGTTCGAATTTACCTCCTATCTTGCGTTGTGCAAGAATAGGTCTTCTGAGAACTAGAACTGAGTCACCGACTTTAAATGTCCTTGGACGGACCAGTTTATCATGGGCCTGGATCATCTTGGCTTGATACAACTCCAAATTCTGTTGCACTACAAGTCGTTTTCCTTCCAAGTTTTCCAATTTTTCCAGCCGTAACTTGGCATTTTCTTCTGTAGTGATCTTCTCCGCAACTGCAATTCTGAGTGATGGGAGCTGAACGTCCAAGGGTAGAACTACCTCGGACCCGTACAGTAGAGCTTAGGGCGTAGACTGAGTAGGAATCCTGAAAGTCATTCTGTAGGCCCATAAGGCTTCCAACAACTTCTCGTGCCAATTTCTTTTGTTGTCGTCCAAGGTTTTCTTTAGAATTTGGACGAGAGTTTTGTTAAAAGCCTCGGCCAAGCCGTTTGCTCTTGGGTAGTAGATTGTTGAATGACGCCAGTCGATCCCGTGCCTTCTGACAAAATTGTTGATCTTCGTACTTCTGAATGTGGACCCATTATCTGAAATGATTCTGCGTGGTACCCCGAAGCGGTAGACGACCTGATTCTTGAACAACTGTAGCACGCGATGTGCCTTTACTTCTCTGAGCAATGCTGCGTCTGCCCCACTTGGAAAAGTAGTCAGTGGCTACAAGGATAAAACGATGTCCTCTTGAAGAAGGAGGTTCTATTGGACCCACAATATCTGTGCCCCAAAATTCAAATGGCCACGACGCGATTGTCGGATGTAGCACATTTCGAGGTTGATGTAGAACCACTCCATGCACTTGGCACTGGTGACAACTCTTGGCGACCTTCATGCAGTCAGTCATCATTGAGGGCAGTAGTACCCTAGTCTTTTATTCTTCATTTTCATCTTCGGACCCGACTGATGAGTGCCACAAAGTCCCGAATGCACCTTTTTAACAATTTCACGAGCCTCAGACCCGCTCAGGCACCTTAGCCACATCTGATCAAAAGACCTTTTGTATAATGTATTGTTTATTAATGCGTAAGACAGAGTTCTTTTTTTAATCTGATGGGCTAATAACTTATCGTCCGGTAGGTTTCCTGTTTGCAAATAGTCTATTAAAGGCTGCCGCCAATCTTTTGCATTTTCTACGTTCTTCTGCAACTGATTTTTCTTCCTCTTCTGATCTGTGTATTGTATCCATGCCGAGCTACGAGAGAACCTGTCGTCCCTGAACTGACACTTCGACTGATTCATCCTGTAAGCAGGCAAACTCTTTTGCAAGGTAGGCTAACGCGTCTGCACGAGCATTTTCTTTTCTGGGAATCTTGTAGATTGTTACATTCAGAATTTGCTCCAATAGTTTCATGACATACTGAAAGTAATGCTCGAGCCTTGGTTTCAGAATTCTGTACTGTCCGTCAACCTGCTGAATGATCAACTGCGAATCTCCGTAGATGTTAATATCCGTTATACCTATCTGAATGGTTAATTCCAATCCTGTTATGAGGGCTTCGTATTCTGCTTCGTTATTTGTACACGGTTTTGTTAGGTTGTAGGAGTATCTTAACATCCCCCGCTCCGGCGTATAAAGATTAGTCCGATTCCTGCCTTACTGGGCACTATCATTTGCTATTCTCTGTCTTTCTGTGCTGAAGATGCTCCATCAAATTACAATTCCTAGCGCTGATAATCGGGATCTTGTAAGCTCATTATCTGCTCGTCTGGCAAGTCGTCATTGAGAGGTGATTCTGCCGACAAAGGATGTGTTGCGAGGAAGTCATCTAGGACTTGTCCTTTTACGGCACGAAGAGGAACAAAAGTTATATCGAATTACAATAGTATCATTGACCACCTAGCAAGTCTGCCAGAAAGCGTTGGGTGGGTCATTAAATATTGCAACGGATTAACTTTTGAAATAAGGTTGACCTTATGAGAAAGCATGTAAGGCCTGAGCTTTTGAGCGGCAAAGATCAGAGCCAAACAAAGCTTCTCAATTGGAGGGTACTTTACTTCCGTCGGAATCAGACGACGACTTAAGTAGTAGAGTGCATTTTCTTTACCCTCGTCATTGACTTGGGCTAACAGGGCTTCAAGGGAGTCGTCTAAAGCCGTGGTATAAAGTATCAACGGTTGTCCCGAGACTGGGGCTGCTAAGACAGGAGGTGTCATTAGATATTGCTTAATGTCCTCGAAGGCCCGTTGGCATTTCTCTTCCCAAACGAATTTGGCTTCCTTTTTAATTACTGCCGAGAAGGGCTGACACCTACCTGAAAAATTCGAGATAAAGCATCGAAGATATGCCAACTTCCCTTGAAAGGATCATAGTTGTTTCAAAGTTTTAGGAGGCGACATTTCTAAGATAGCTTTAATCTTTTCCGGATCGATTTCAATTTCGCGATGTCGGACAACAAATCCTAAGAATTTCCTGGAGGTGACGCCGAAGGCACATTTTAAGGGATTCATCTTAAGATTAAATTGTCTTAATCGCTCGAAAATAATTCTCATCATGCAGGTGATCTTCCTTCAGTTTGCTTTTGATGACCACATCATCCACACAGCACTCGACTTAGTTGTGAATGAGATCATCAAAAATCCTTGTCATTGCTCTTTGGTAAGTTGCCCCTGCATTCTTCAATCCGAAAGGCATTACTGTGTAGCAGTAAACTCCAATCGGCGTTCTAAAGGCTGAGCTTCTCATCTTCTGATGCCATCTTTATCTTATTGTATCATGACTATCCATCCATGAAAGAGAAGATCTCGTGTGTTGAAGTGATGTTGATCATCAATTCTGGAATCGGTAGCGGAAATTTGCCCTTCGGGCATGCTTTATTCAAATCTCTAAAATCTACACAGATTCTGATATGTCCATTCTTCTTTCTGACCGGTACCACATTGGCTAACGAAGTCAGATATTGTTCTTCATGGACAAATTTAGCGTTTATTAACTTCTTAACTTCAGCTATTACTTGTTGTTCAATCTCTAGGCGCATTCTTCTGGGAGCTTGTCTGACTGGAACGGCAGCTGGATCCACTCCTAGCCTATGAACTGCAACCTCTGGAGCTAGTCCTGGCATTTCATCATAACTCCAAGCAAAACAATTCTTGAATTCTATTAATAGCTTGACTATTTCTTCGGAGTCTTCTTTATTGAGTAAGGAGCTAACAAAGGTCGGCCTATGCTCTTCGCTAGTACCTAAGTTAACTTCCATTAACTTATCTATTGTAGATTTATTTTCTTCTTCAAATTCTGGCGGAGCGTCCCTGATTGGTAGATCTTCAAGATTATCTGAAGCTTCCAAGCAATCTTCATTAGGCTCACTAGCGACAACCAAGCAAAATTCTGAATCTTCGGTGATGCTTCTTGTGCCGAATCCTAGACCATGTTTTGAATTGGGAGGCCGACTGGCGTTGTTCCATAACTTTTCAAAGCGTTGTGATTGGCCTTTTGACCATTGTTTAGGTAGAATACCACGCTGAATTAAATTCTGAACACAGGGAGAATACCACTCAAATGATAATTCTATTAATTCAGAAGAAGTAACATCTTCAAGTTGTACATCTTTTTCAGTATTGGAGGAAGAAGCACCACAGTAGAATTTGATCGGTTTAGTACCACCACCATGTACCTCTTTGACCACCATGCCCTCGATCTTATTAGAATGGATCGGGGTCAGGGTCATAGTATGCACATAGTGGTTAATCTTCTCGTACATTGCTTTGTATTCTTCATTCTTTTCATCTTCGAGAGAGATCTTGAACTGGGGTTTCCTTTGGTTTACTGTTACTGTTTCTTTCTTAATTTCTTCTTCTTCCTCAGAGCTATTCTCCCAATCAACATCGATGACCGGTTTCTTCGGTTCAACTGTTCCACCGTTGCTTCCTCGACCTCATCCCCAGTCTCGACCTCGGGTGCGAGTTCTGGAGAAACCTTCACCATCTCGTCGTAAGGGAGTTGTGAGTAACTGTTGAACAAGAATTTCAGGTTCTTTGTCGTCTCGTGCTTCTTTTTCTTGATTTGGTATGGCATTTCTGGAGAAGTCAGTTTTCTTTGGGGGTGCATTGTAAGTTGCATCTTCGTGGATTCCGATTTCATGCACGGAGAATGGTTGCAAATCACCTTTGATACACTGTTCTTGTCCTCCTTCATAGTACTTTATACATTGGTGTAGAGATGACGGTACCATCCGGTGCTCAAGGATCCATGGCCGGCCCAGTAGAGCATTGAATGATGTCTCTGAATCAATTATGTGGAATTTTGCGGTTGTCCTGGCTAATTCACCGATCGATCCAAGAGCTCTTTCTCCTTTCTGGTTGAAGCGTCTTAGCATCATCTTGTCTGCCTCGAGATTACAGACATTAATCTCTAAACAGGCTAGCATTCGAAGGTTCATTATATTAATTGACACTCCTGGATCAACTAGCACTCTGGAGAGTGTGAAATTTCCAATATTGACTGAAATGTACAACGGTCGGTATTGATTTACTGTTCCAAGTTGTAAATCATCGTCCGTGAAGGTAACACCACTCTGTCATTTCAATGAGCAAACCTCGTCGAAGGAATTACCAGCCATTTGAGCTAAGCAAATTTCTGGATCAAGCAAGGCCTTGACTAGAGATTCTCTCATCTCCTTTGACAGGATCAGAGCATCGTAGATACTCAGTTTGGCCGGTAGCTTCCTAAGATGGGCTAGCACATTATAGTCTACTTTGTTACCAGGCTGTTCAATTTGTTCCCGAATGGGCAATTCATTCGCAGGGGTTGGCTCTTCCTGAGCAACCACATGCTTTCCCTTGTCCTTTGGACCTAATCTCGGAGGTAGGACCTTTCCGCTTCTTAGATTGACTTCGGTAATTTCCTCTGAATCTACCGGTGTCTCCTCTTGAATCGGAACGACTGGCTCTTCTGAGGTTGCCTCGGCGTCTGATAGTTCTAACTCTATCGTGATCAGAGCTCCTCGGAGATCACAAATAGACTCATCACTTACTGAACTTTCGTAGGCATCCTTATGAATGCCCTCCTCTTCGTTGTGGTTATCTAGGTTTCATATGATTTAAGAATCATTATTCGTGTCGAAATCGAGATTCAGATTAGGTTGATTGTCGTTAGTTACGTAATTGTTAGAAACAATCAAAATGTAGACAACACTATAACTCTTATCATTATAAGATCCCGCCGGGGCAAGCAAATAATCATACAGAGTTAGAGGTTTGAGAAATTTCTCCCCCGAATCAGAAACAACCCTCCTAGGAAAAGCAGCCACTAGTCTATCTTTCGGAACCTCAGACTTCTCTTCTTCCACAATCTTCTCCTTCTCCTAGGGCGGTTCTTCAATTGCTAGCGATAGTGCCGGCTTGGCAGGTTTCATACTTTGAGTTGAAGCGTGCACTGAAGCGGTCTGGGTGTGATCCAAAATTTTTTTGATGACTTCGTCCAAACTGTATTCTATCCAACGTTGGTTGTGTACGGGTCAATCGGAACAATAGGCTCCTTCGAGATAACATTGAGGGAACCTCCTTTTTGGGGTTCCTCATGTATTCTTTTGGGATTGTTATGTTCCCTCTCCGAAGATTATCTTCCAGCCAGTTCTTGAAAGTGAAGTAGTCTTCGATCTTATGTCCGAGCATCCTGTGGTAGGGACAGTAGTTTGGATGATCCTTCTTGTCGTCTTCCTTGGGCTTCCTGGGCTCTGGCAACTGAAAGTAGGGCGTCTTCATCAAACTGCGAAACATCTTACCTATCGCCTCGATCTTGAAGGGGTATTCTTTGTTCAAAAGTTCCTTCGGGGACGGAGCGGACGAGGCGGCGGTTGATCGTACCGCGACGACCGATAACTCGATCGAGGTCGAAAATTCCGTTGAGGCTGATAGTCTGCCGAGGCCGATAGTCCTGCCGAGGGTGTTGATAAGTCCGTTGCGGTGGTTGATAACTCGGCTGCGATCGCTCTGGCCGTATTTGCACTGGCTGTTTACCTTTGTCCACTGCTGCGACGGTCCCGGATTTCTTCTCGAAAGCTTTTACAGGCTTCTGCTTATCGGTCTTATCGATGAAACTTAGCTGTTTTGCTTCCTCCTGCAAGCTCCCGGCCTTGCTAAGCAACTTCTCAAAAGTCTTAATTGTGAATCCCTTAAGGAGAAGTGCTATCGGGCCATGGATACTCTTAAGCAAGATACCGACCGCATGCTGTTCCTGAAGCTGTGGTTCACATTTCATGCTCAGGTTCCTCCATCGATGGATGTAATCCACCAAAGTTTCATTCGGTTTCTGTCGCTCGACCACTAGATCACCGATAATGATGTGGTGCTGAGCTCCGGCAAACCGCTTAATGAAGAAATTTTCCAATTCTGTAGAAGTCTTGACTGATCCATTTTGCAATTCTGCATACCAGTCGAAGGTGATCCCTGACAAACTGCCGCGAACTGTCAGAAAAGCAAAGTGTCGCTCCCGCCGGCATTGCAGCAACTGGCACGAAAATGTGTGACATGTTGCCGGGGGTTTCCCATTCCATCAAAAGTCTTAAACAGAGGTGGTACAAAGCCCTTCGGGTATTGGACTGCATCAAAATTTTCAGGGTAAGGTCTACCCGTCTGAATAGATGTTCCACTCTTGGACTGAGCTAAGGCTTCTCGCACCTGCTGTTCTACCATGCTCTTAATATCCTTTTCGGGAATCATGTTCTGTGTAGAATCTTTCTTCAGCTGATCATCTCCGTTAACACATGTAATCTTCTTTCATCCATCTGTAATATGGATGACCTCCGGGGTATTTCTTTCTGATGCTGGGCTTGACTCTGGAGAGTGGCTAAGGCGGCAACCATCTCTTCCATCCTTTTCGCCATCTGGGAAATCGTATCATCTCTTTCCTGAAGTTGTGCTCTCATTAACTCTGGCTCATCTCTTTCTAAAGCTGGCGGAACTCCCTGCGAAGTTGATGATGCTCGTGTCTCAACCATGTTGACCTCAGCATACTCTTCATCCATAAATTCTGACGAATCCACTTCGTCCCTTAATTCTTCTCCTCTTTCTCTTGCTAGCCATCAGATGTCCATTCTTAGTTGCCCTATGGCATCCTTAAGTGGCCTTTTCTGAATGATCTCATGGTTGTCAGGAGACGACTGTTGAACCTCTCTTTCAGGAGTTTCTTTTACTGCGGCACTTTCTTCAGATCTGGGATCTTCAGCGAGACTTCTCTTTCTAGAATGTTCTGTTGGTATTGGTTTGGCAATAATAGGTCGCCACACCATCCTTCTTGTAGCAGAAGGCCTAGGACCGGTTGGTCTATCGGTGGTGCGTAAGTAGGTGGTGTCCTCCCTAATATGGAGACCCGATACAACAATGGGTGAGCCTCCCTCGTTAGCTCGCACCTTTTTCTTCGGTCTTTCAGGGACAGTAGTAGTCTCTACTCGAGGACCGAGGAGGGACTTAACTGGCGCTTGTCCCATTCTTCTCAGAATCTCCGATACAGGACATCCTTCTTTTCTATCTAATTTCTCGACTACCACACGCAATCAGGTAAGCGCTATAGCCTTGCTCTTCTTCTTCTTGCTGTCACAGTAATATGCAGGCCGGGGTAACACAACGATGATCTTTCTGGCATCTACTTCATTTGATGCAGCAGAGAGAGGGTGGAATCTATTTCCTTCCAATAGCAGTGAGTATTCTGACAGTTCCTCCTCTTTTTCTTCAGGGATTTCTTCAAGACAGGCGGCTTCATCTTCTCTGACCTTCCTGATCTTAACAAACTTCCCGTTTTTATTCCTCCTTTGTGTTCGGGTTAAGGGCCTATACTTCGAACCGGACCCTATCTCGAAAACAGACGGTATCGCAGCGAAGTCTGAACCCTCCACGGTGACAGGCTCATAACTGACTTGTACTTCTTTTCCTTTTAGTTTTGTGGAAACCGGGGTAGGTGCAGTAATGACCAGATCAGTGGGGGTAGAGACGACAGTTCTGGGGGTGCAGTCAACCTCCTGTGAACAGCAGTGTTCCTTTCAACTGGGGCCCTCTGCTGGGGAGGGAACTCTTGAGTCGACTTCAGGTTAAACTCAATCATAGGCTCCTCAGTCTCAGTCACTTTGTTCATTAGTGAGAAAAGAGTAACATCAGAAAAATTAATGTCCGTGTTATGAACCCTTGTCCAAAATGGATGATCCCATTGTCAGACAGTTCATCCTTGTAGACAGCTAAGTCAAGTCCATTGGTAAAGGAGAAAATTAGCTTCGGGGCAGACATCTTCTGCAAGGCAAGTTTTGATTATCAGTCCTAAATTATGCTTCCTTCATCAGGATGAAATGAAAGAAATTGAAGAGAGTCCGAACACAATTTATTTAAGTTTTATTTATGCATTTACGATTTAGAAAAGAGTTTGTTTATTAGGAGGTTAGTTTATTCGTTAAAAACAAGAGGAGATCAGAGAGGGTAAAGGACCCAATCCAGAGCTTAGAAAGGAAGGGAAAAACTCATAGGATTTCTCAACTCAAAGGATCGCTCCTATGCTAACACCTATTGGGGGTCTATCTCGCCTCTTCGGAGAGGTATCAAAAGGAGGATTTCAGAACCTCTCTGTTTAGGAGTGTCTAAACAGTGGCTCCAAAATCCAAGAAGAGTTGATCATACTTGTTCAAGAAAGAAATGAACAAGATATGTCAATGGAAGAATGGTTGTTTGATCCACTTTTTTGGCATGCTGAGGCTTTTTTGGGGCCCCATGTCTATGAGATTGCTCATTATGAGGTATAATGTTAGAGGTCATGTAATGATACAAAAATATAGGGCGTCAGAAAATAGTACAACATGATATGTTGAATGATGTTGTGACAAGTCATATCAATTTTTAACCATTTTGGGACATTATGTCGTACTCTTTTGGGTTATTTAAGTCATTTCGTAATGCACTAAAATGCTATAAAAAGTAATGATTTAAGGGTCGAGATGATGGATTATTGCTAACTTCCAAAAGTATGTGATCCCCGAATATTTATGCTTACATTTTTCAATTTATATTTCTTTTCAATCATAGTATCTTTTCCCCGACAATGATGCTAAAAATTTGTTTTCGAAGCAAATAAGAAATATATTTTAATTATTTTATAATATGGGATTCTATGCAAGTATACATATCGTTTATCAAGTAATATAAGACTTTCTGATTAAGCCCTGAGATATCAAACCCACATGTAATGTCTAAAAATATAAAGAAATAAGAAAATTAACTTTTTATTTTTTAAATTTTATGTTGTAAAGTATGTTTTAAAATAAATAATTTGAAAATTGTTGTTGATGTTTTTTTTAAGAAAAAGTAAAGAAAGAAACTAAAATTAACAAGACTACTAAATGATATGAAAGCAACGAGAATAAAATATCTTTTTCCTCTTTTAATGAATCGGTAATAATTATAAAATTTCATTGTGGAAGTATCTAAATGTGTTGTGCCAAATAGGAGCAATTATATTATTTACCCTTACTTGGGTTCTATAGAGAAAATTGGTTAACATGATGCTTTGAAATTTTGTAGATGGGTTAGGCAGGGAAGATACTAGCTCTCCCTCTTTTCCCTCCACGTAGGGGCTAACATCTCATAACAAAAATTTCCATCTCAAACCAAATTAGGGGGCTTTAACCTGTCACTCTAAAGACCTCTAATTTTACTCCCCATTAAAAACATTTCTCCCTGTTTATTTGCATTGAATTATATGGACTACAATTCTCATCCATACAATTTCTTGTGATTCTTTCTAATTGTTGATTGAGACAATACCTCATTGGATCTTACATAATCTCACAACAAATTTTAACATCTTAATTAGCCAAATCAAGAAGTAAATTAAGTGCAAGGAAATAAATCATCACAACTTCTTCATACATTAAAATTTTATACTTCACACAACTTCCATAATTTAATTACTTCTTCATTTGAAAGGAAAAAGATAAAGAAAACTACTTAAAAATCTTGGAGAAAACACAGTCACAACTTGATTTGAAGGTGGAAATCATAGTGAAAACACAACAAGTTTTACTTAAAAACCAAATGTAAAAACAAAGATAAATACTTATCTGAAAATCCTCTCCACAAGACTGTGGAAGTTCCTTTGAAATTTTGTTTTCCACTAAAAGACTCCACAGAGGTTGGTGCCCAACTCTGTTGACTTCAACTCTGACTTTAGTCTCCAATACAAACTAGAGAAATTGATGAAAGACAACTGGTGAGAAGAAGGCTTCACACCAACTCCTTTCTACTTTAAACTCTCTTAAACTAAAAAGACTTAACTAACTCACTCTAAACAGTAAAAATAAGACTCTAAAAAGACTAAGAAGGACTAAAAGAAGACTCTCTTTTGATTATAAGACTTTATTCTTATAATTTTTCAAAAGGGGCTTTGGTGTCTCTTCAAAATATGTCCAGATTCAATGTATCCACCAAAAAATATATCTCTTATTTCAAATCTGCCGCCCAAAGGAAGCTAAGGAAGTTACCACCGAAAGTTGCTTCAAACACCCCTTGAAAATGGCACCAATTTTGATTTAATTCATATTTTTAAACTGCCGCGCCTATGCGCCAACCATGCGGCGCTTAGCCGCCACAGGTCAAATTTTCACATAGCCCATTTTTGCTCCAAATTTGATCCTCTTTTGCTCCTTTTTATCATAATTAGTCATTTTAATCATACCTGCAAGAAAAACAAAAAAATACCTTCCATTAAAGTTCAATATCATCAAAAATAGGTATAAAAATGTGCATAAAAATACTATATATTTTAGGTGTATCAAAATCCCCCAAACTTAAAATGTTACTTGTCCTCAAATGACTCTTAATGACATAGAAAATTTTAACATGCAAATTATGTAAATGAGTTTCTTAGGAAGGTTTCAAAATTTTGTTTTAGAAATGAAATAGTTCAATTTAGAAAAAAATTTAGTAAATAAGACTAGCTTAAAATTTAGAAAGTTCTTAAGTAAAGGATAATGAAAATTTAAGTTTCTATCTAATTCAGTAATATTTATAGATTTTTCAAAATATAGGATTCAAACATCTTATTTTTCTCACTTAAAAATTTTATTTGAAAATAATTTTACTCACTATATTATAATCTTAAGCTTTATATTTTCTCAAAACTTATATTTTAAACTTTAGGTTTGTAACCAATTTTTTATTAGACCCTTAAATCCTCAAGCTTCTCCTTCATTTTCTTTTCTTTTTCTTTTTCTCTTTCTTTTCTTTTTTCTTTTCTTCTATTTTTTTTTATAAGACAAGGATTACTATATCAGATATGCCTTTAATGATTTTGAATTCCACCCTTCCATTTAAAATAAAGGTCTGATATATATCTTTCACTTAAAAGTCATAATATGAGTGTTGAAAATTATTTTGCAATAAAAGGAATTCAAGTTTTGAATAATAAAAATCAAATTTTTTATTTTTACAAAAATACAATATTTCTTACTAAAGAAATTTTAACTATATTTATCATGTCTTTACTAAGTAAATTTTAACTTCAAACTTTTCATCATTACTATAAATTTTAACTAAATTCTCTTACTCATTTCTATATTCAAAATTTTGCTTCTTTAATATAACTTCATATATAAAATTGTTTTCAATCAAAAATCAAATTTCATTATAAGTATTATTGAGAACAAATAAAATTTTAGTTTTTGAAAATTTATTTTTAAAATTCCCCCCAAACTTATAATTTTTAGTTAGAATTAAACATTTAAGCATAAAAAATGATTCATGGGTAAGAAATAAAAACTAAAATACCATGCTAGAAGGAATTTTCATATCCTAAATATGCAAGTATAACAGTTTAAGAACAAGGAGTAAAAAGAAATCAAATTCAGTTTTTCGTTTTTTTCTTCAAATAAAATTTCAAAAAGCTTCTACAGTAGTAGATGTTTTCAAAGCAAATACACACCAACTTTAACATGACTAAAATCACAACAACATTAGATAATATATGGTAGCAGATTTTGGAATGTTCAAACATGCAATTTAAATAAGAGTTTCTAATAGTGTTTTAAATTTTCCTAATTGTTTTGGAATTAAATTATGCACTACTAAAAACTTAAACAATAGATACACATTTACAACATTTACTACCACGAACATATCACAAACATACAATATAAAACATCAATTTATCCTAGAAATATCTGAATGTGCATAAAAGAAGTAGTCCCAACAAGGCTCTACACAATATTAAAGTTCATACCAAAATAAATCGCATAAAAATTTAACTAGCACATCACATATGAGAACATCAAATAAAAACATCACAACACATAAGAAAATCACATAACAACATCACAAACTCAACACAACAATCCTAATCATCATCATCTTCATTCCAATATCTGGATGGCACAAAAGGTATATAAAAAGGATGATGGGGTATCTTGGCACTGTGATCACCTTTAATCACTCTGTCAATGTATTGCTAATAATTTTCCTCATACTCATTATGTTTCACAACATACCTTTCAATATTTTCTATCTTACCATCCATATCCCTAACATGTTCTCTGGTAAGACTCACTTTCTTTAAAATCTTCTGTAACAATCCAGTTCGTGAATCTCTTGAAGATGATGCATGTGAAGTAGAAGCTCGAGAAGTAGAGACAGTAGAAGCAGAAGCATTAGAAGCTCTAACAGATCCTCCTTTCCAGCCAAATACTGAATGTACAGTGTAAGTGTTTACATTTACACTGTTAATGGGTTTAAGTGGCTGAAGAACCTCTTCCCATGTTTCAAACTTAACACCAGACTGCTAAAAAAGTGAATGAATCAGGGAAGGAAATCTCATACCTGTAGTAGTAGCAGCTCTGACACAGTTGAGAATATAATAAAAAATAATAGCTCCAATGTCTAAAACTTTCCTTGCTGAATACAATGGTTCAAAACAACTCTTTCTCTCGTAACTTCACTAACATGACTTGAAGGCAACAACTTAGATGAGATAAAGTAATGCCATGCCTTTGAGGTGCATTCAACCTAGAGGCCTGAAAATTTACTCTTCTTTCACTTGTCATCTTCCATAAACCTCTTCCATCAGTAAAAAAAGACATTATCTCATCTAACTCTCCATCAGAAGGATGATAGTTGGCATAAAATCAAAACATTTCAGAAGGTAATCGGTAAAAGGTATTGACTACCGTAGAAGAAAAATCCACTTGCTATCCCCGAACCATCACCATATTTTCTTCTGCTGCTGGCAAGTTTGCATAAAACTCTCCAACAATAGAAACAACAAAAACAATGGAGAAGCAACAGTAATTTTCCCAAATTCTTTGAATAATCATTTCTTCAATCTCTCCCCCCGGTTTACTAAAAACTCATTCAGGAATCAATTTACCTAACGAAAGTGCGTCGACATATCTATCCTCTGCTCTAGAACTAACAAATTTGTTGGAATCAAATCTCGCCTTCTCTCTCGAATGCTTCGACTTTGGAGCCATCTCTAAAAAATCACAAAAAAAATTCACCATAAATTCTAAAATCAAACTAAACTCGCTAATTCAACTTTCAAAGGTAATTTTCACTAAATCCAAGAAATTTCTCATGCTTTTCCTCAAATTTTTTCCATGAATAGTGATATTTAGATATTTCAATGATGTACTCAAAATACATGGTTAAAATAAAAAAATTTTCTTAGGAGAAGTGCTCATATCTCTAGGAACTCAAATCTAACAAATTTCGGTGAAATTGGCTCTTAAATGATCATATTAAGTGATACGCTAGGCTCCTTTGTCGCAAAATCTAGAGGTTGAAAGTGATGGGAGGTTAAAATGGCAAAATTTCAGGTTTTTAACTGCAGAAAACTGGTTTTAATGAAACGACACCTATGCGCGGAGTATACGATGCATAGCTGCGAAATTTGGCGCTTAAGCGCCGACGGTTTGTCGCTTAGCCGCCAGTGCCCAAATTTTGACAATTAATTTTAATGGCACAAAATCACTTAGTTAATCTCTCTTAATCACTTCTAATACTTATCTCTCCCCATAAACTCTTCTAATACTCCAGAATTACACTAAAATTTCCATTGATTCCGAACAAATTTCACACCAACACAAACTTATATTTCATTAATAACAAACAACACTTAATACAAACTGAAAATTTCTATCCAAACATTTTGGATGAAATTCCCCAATACAGAAGTTCATAACACATTTCATAAACACAATCTTACATCATTATGATGTAACAAACATCAAATTAAAATGCAACAAAACACAAACATAAATCACAAACACAAAACACTAAATATAGAAAACCAAATCACAAAACTACACTTAATTTAATTCCAATCTTCTGCAGGTGGATTATATCCAGAACCACCATTTGTTCCATTTGAACCATCTGGAATATAAATCTGATAAAACGCACGATAATTAAAAACTCTTAAATCTTCTTCTTCTAACAATTTGTTCTTCAGATACATTGCTCTATTTGCTTCTTCCACATGACTTGTATGACTGAATTACTTTTTGAGTTTCCATCCAATATGCGCTAAATGAGCGTTAGTTTCATTTAATTTTGCTTCAATTGATTCCACATCGGCTTCAATCTTTGCAATCATTTCTGCAATTCCTTGAATACTAACTGCTAGGAATCCGTTGAATAACTCTTGCGCACTTTCACTAAGAAACTTCTTCTTGTTGGCTTCTTCCTTCTTCTTAACTTCGCTCTCCCAAGAAGACATTTTTGCACTCAAAATACTTTTCTTTAGACTCTAGAATGAAAATAAGAATCGGGGCAATTATTTCTTTAATTTAGGGCCTTTTTATAGACTTGGGAAGGCTTAAAACTGACCCTTAAAGTGTTAAAACTCCCAAATAACTCCCAAATTTACTTCCTCACGACTTAGGCATCTAGAAACCATTTTTTCACATTTTTTGTAACTCCGGCGCCTAAGAACCTATCTGCAGTGCATAGCCGTCAGTGCTCAATTTAGCTCAAGTCAGCTAAATGTCCAAATCTTCATTCTGAATCCTCTAAGTCATCAAATAAGGTCCAAATAATACCACTATAACATAAAATCTTCAAAATACTATCACATAATCATAAAAACAAACCAAACAAAGCATAAACTACAAACATAAGGCAAAGCACACCGATAACTATGGGTTGCTTCCCATAAAGCACTTGGTTTATCATCTTCAGCCTGACATACTCAGAGCTTATTCTGAGTGACCCAACATCAGATTATTATCAGGTTTAAGTTGATTGATTGAAAAATATGATTTAAGTCTATGTTCATTAACTTTAAATATTTTCCAGTCTTAGCATCTTTAATATCTACAGCTCCATAGGAATAAACTTTCATCACAATAAATGAGCCCGTCCACCTGGACTTAAGTTTTCCAACAATATTTTTAATTTAACATTATATAACAAAACTTTTTGTCCTAGCTCAATATTTTTAGTAAGAATCTTCCAATCATGCCACAACTTCATCTTTTTTTTATAAATCTTAGCATTTTCATAAGATTCATTCCTTATCTCTTTAAGCTCATTTGATTGCAATAATCTCTTTTCTCCAGCATCTTTCAAATTATAATTGAACTCTTTAATAGCCCAATATGCTTTATACTCAAGTTCAACTGGTAAATGACAAGTTTTTCCAAAAATTAGCCTATATGGGGACATTCCTATAGGAGTTCTGTAAGCAGTCCTATAGGCCCACAAAGCATAATCCAGTTTAATTGACCAATCCTTTCTGTTTGGATTAACAATCTTTTCTAATATTCTTTTAATTTAACGATTGGATAATTCAACTAAACCACTTATTTGCAGAAAACAATAAGTAGCAATGCGATGTTAATATGATATTTCTTTGTTAACATTTCCATAATTGCATTTCTAAAATGACATCCCCCATTAGTTATGATTATTCTTGGTATTCCAAATCTGCAAAATAAATTCTTTCTTAAAAACTTTGCAACACTTTGAGCATCACATCGAGGTAAAACAACAGCTTCTATCCATTTGGATACATAATTTACTACTATCAAAATGTATATATTTCTGAAAGATGATATAAATGGTCCCATGAAATCTAATCCCCAAACATCAAATATTTCAACTTCTAACATATAATTGAGGGGCATCTCATTTCTTCTAGAAATATTGCCTACACATTGACATCTATCACAATTTTTAATATAAGCATTAACATCCTTAAAAATTATAAGCCAATAAAATCCAGATTGTAAGATTTTATATGCAGTTTTATCAACTTCAAAATGTCCCCAATAATCAGAATTATAGTATTTTTGAATAATTTCATAAGTTTCTTCTAAATGCACACATCTTTGATTGATCAATTCCTTTCAAACCATAGGGTAAAATATCGCTAACAAAAAAGTTTACAATATTGGCATACAACGAAATACACCACTTATTAACAGTGAACAATTTTTCATCAAGAAAATTTTCATTGATTTCTTCAGCATCACAAAGAGAATTTTCAGTTTCAAGCGTGGACAGATAATCAACAATTTGATTATCAACACCCTTCCTATCTATTATCTGAAAATAAAATTCTTGCAACAGAAGAATCCATCTTATCAGTCTAGGTTTTGTGTTCTTTATTTTCATTAAATATTTAATAGCAGAATGATCAGTATGCACCACACATTTTGTTCCAATTAAATATAATATGAATTTATCAAAAGCAAATACTATAGCTAATAACTCTTTCTTAGTAGTGGTATAATTAACTTGAGCTTCATTAAGAGTTTTACTAGCATAGTAAATTACTTTGAAAATCTTATCATATTTCTGACCTAAAACAACTCCAATAGTATAATCACTAGCATCACACATTAATTCAAAAGGTTTTTCCCAGTTTGGTGAGACTATAACAAGTGCAGTGATTAATTTTTCTTTTAATGTTTCAAAACCTTTTATGCATTCTTCATCAAAATAAAAAAATTACATCTTTATTCAGTAAACGACATAAAGGTTTCAAAATTTTTGAAGTCTTTAAAATAAAGCTTGTAGAATCCAACATATCCCAAAAACTTCTAATTCCCCTCACATTATTTGGGCAAGGTAAATTCGAGATCACTTGAATTTTTGCAAGATCAACCTCCATACAATTTTCTGATATACGATGTCCTAAAACTATTCCTCCTGCTACCATAAATAGACATTTTCCCCAATTAATGAACAAATTAGTTTCTTCACAGCTTTTTAGAACTTTAGATAGATATTCTAAACATGATTTAAATGAAATTCCAAATACAGAAAAGTCATCCATAAAATCTTCAATTCCTTTTTCAATTAAATCATAGAAAATTGCCATCATACATCTCTGAAATGTAGCAGGGTCATTACATAAACCGACAGGCATTCTTCTAAAAGCAAATGTATCATAAGGACTGGTAATTGTTATTTTCTCTTGATCCTTAGGAGCAATCTGTATTTGGTAGTAACTAGTATATCCATCAAAAAAATAAAAAATATTTATGCCCAGCTAGTCTATCCAATATCTGATCTAGAAAGGGAAGTGGAAAATGGTCTTTCCATGTAGCAAGGTTTAATTTTCTATAATCAATTCATATTCTCCATCATGTAACTTGTCTTGTTGGTATAATCTCATTCTTTTTATTAATAGTTACAATAACCCCTCCTCTCTTAGAAACACAATGAATAGGACTAACCCATGCACTATCTGAAATAGGGTAGATAATTCTAGCATTTAACCACTTTAGAATTTCTTTTTTAACAACTTATTTCATGATAGAGTTTAATATCCTTTGAGGATCAGCCCGAGGTTTGTAGTTATCCTCCACAAGGATTCTATGCATACAAATTGAAGGACTGATTCCTTTAATATCAGCTATTGTCCATCCAAAGACTTTCTTATATTTCTTTCTTCTTCTTTCTCAGTCAATTGAGAGAAAATTATAACTGGCAAAGTTAAGGAATCACCTAAGAAGACATACTTCAAATTATTAGGAAGCAACTTTAAATCATGTTCAGAAGGTTTTTCAATTGATGGACCAAAAGATTCATATTTTTTAGTCATGTCCAACAATTTAAAATTTTCATGAACATAATTTAAATCTTCCTCATGAAAATCTTCAGAATGTAGTAATTCCTTTTCTTGCTCGTGTTCCATTACTTCACTTTTAGGTTTTTATTCATAAGCTGATTTGAAATGACATTCACTCAAATATCTGATAGCATCCATCCTATAACATTCATCATCTTTACCTGTTGCAGGATATTTCATTGATTTTGAAATATTGAATGTAACAGTTTGATCATTGACTCTCATTGTTAATTCCCCTTTTTGCACATCTATCATTGCTTCCGCTCGTGACTAGGAATGGTCTCCTTAAAATTATGGGTATCTCTTTATCTTCCTCTATATCTAGTACAATGAAATTAATAGAAAAGATAGATTGATTCACTTTCACCAAAATATCCTCTATATCTCCTTTAGGATATGTGATCAAACAATCTGCTAATTGCAGAGTTACAGTAGTAGGGGTTTTTTTCTCCTAATCCCAGTCTTTTGAATATTTATAATGGCATAAGGTTAATGCTTGCACCCAAATCACATAAAGCTTTTCCATAAAATCTGACTCCGATCGCACATGGAATTGTGAAACTATCAGGATCTTTAAGCTTTTCAGGAAGCTTTTTCTGAATCATTGCACCGCACTCTTCACTAAGTGCAACAGGTTCATTATCTTCAAGCTTCTTTTTTTTGTTGAGAATATCCTTCATAAATTTCACATAGCTTGGTATTTTCTCTAAGGCTTCAACAAATTGAATATTGATTGTAAGCTTCTTAAATATCTCTAAGAACTTTGAAAATTGCTTATCCAACTTTTGTTGATGAAGTCTCTGAGGAAATGGAGGTGGTGGCTTTTCTAAATCAATCTTAGGTGGAGAAATAGGTCTTTCCAAACCTTTCGGAGCATCCTCTTTTGGTTTTTCAATCTCTTCTTTCTCTACTTCAATCTCTTTTTGAACTCTACCTTCCAACTCTCTTCCACTTCTTAGTTGAATTGCTTTTAATTTCTCTTTATTCTTATCTCTTGGATTTACTTCAGTATTACTAGGAAGTGTTCCTTGGGATCTATTACTTAATGAATTGGCAATTTGTCTCAATTGATTCTCAATATTTCTGATTGTAGCTCCTTGGCTTTGCAATTGATTTCCAATTTGTAACACCACTTCTTTAATAGACAACCTCTTCTCCTTAAATTGTGAAGTATTGTTAAATCCTGGAGGATAGGTTGGTCTATAATTATTATTCCCTTGGTTGTTCCAGTTCCCCAATGGGTTTACTTGGTTGTTCCCCCATTGTTGATTACTACCACCTTGATTATTGTTATTTCAGTTAAAGTTTGGATGGGTTTTCCAAGCTGGGTTATAATAATTGGAATATAGGTTATTAGGCTTACTTATAATATTCAAAGTTTCTAGTGAATTTTAAGAATCAACCATTTGACCTAATGAATTTTCTTCAACCATGGAAATTGGCTAAGAAAAATTCATTCCAAATTGGTCTATCTTTGTTGAGATTGTAGCAACTTTATTTGCTAGCATTGCAAAAGCATCATTATCATGAATATTGGCTACCTTTTTATTTAACCTTTCAGAAGGCCATTAAAAATTGTTAGTAGTCATTTCTTCAATTAAAGTGTAAGCATCAGCAAAGTGTTTAGATATTAATGAACGACCAGGAGAGACATCGATAATAGATCTAAGAGATCCAACTAATCCATTATAAAAGTCTGAATTATTAACCAATCTGGTATCGAATGATGTGGGCACTTTCTTAAGAGATCTTTAAATTGTTCCCATGCTTCATATATAGATTCACCTTCAAACTGACAAAAACATGTGATATCATTTCTAAGCTTCGTAGTCTTTGATGGTGGAAAATATTTAGCAAGGAATTTTTGTGTTAAATCACTCCAAGTTTTGATAGTCCAGGTGCTAATGAATTTAACTATATCTTAGCCTTATCCCTCAATGAAAAAGGAAAAAGTCCAAGTCTAATAGCATCATCAGAAACACCATCATATTTAAAAGTAGCACATAATTCTAGAAAATTGGCAAGATGTAAATTAGGATATTCAGTTGGTGCTCTCGCAAAACTGATTATTAGATACCATTTGGATAATAGTAAGTTTAAGTTGAAATGAATTAAAAACTACCATAGGGTGTTGAATACTACCATGAAT
Organism: Papilionanthe hookeriana x Papilionanthe teres; assembly: GCA_022702705.1. NCBI lineage: Eukaryota > Viridiplantae > Streptophyta > Magnoliopsida > Asparagales > Orchidaceae > Papilionanthe > Papilionanthe hookeriana x Papilionanthe teres. The sequence goes on along the minus strand of JAKZJZ010000027.1, from coordinate 258,378 downwards.
TTCATCCACTGTAGGGTTAGCATAATCCCTTATAGGTCTGAATTCTTGATGGATGTTAACATTTTGATTTTTTTGATTAGCCATTTCTTGAACATTTTTATCTTTTTAATTTTTTTGATTTTTTTGATAGTTCTCTCTAATTCAAAATCATAAGACACAAGTTCTTCAGAACCTGAACTACACATATACAATAAAATAAAATAAAATAAAATACACTAACAAAAGCAAAGAAAAGTAAAAGTTTTAATTTTTCTTAATCTTCTTTATATGAAAGTTTAATTAATTTCTCTGGCAACGGCGCCAAAAATTCGATCCCTGAATATTTATGCTTACGTTTTTCAGTTTATATTTTTTTTCAATGATAATATCTCTTCCCCGACAATGACGCCAAAAACTTGAATTCGAAGAAAACAAGAAATATATTTTTGATTATTTTATAATATGGGATTGTACGCAAGTATACATATCGTTTATCAAGTAATATAGGACTTTCTGATTAAGTCCCGAGATATCGAACCCACAGGGAAATGTCTAAAAATATAAAAATATAAGAAAATTAACTTTTACTTTTTAAATTGATTTTGTAAAATATGTTTTAAAATAGATAATTTGAAAACTATTTTTGATGTTTTCTTTTAAGAAAAAGTAAAGTAACTAAAATTAACAAGACTACTAAATTATATGAAAGCAATGAGAATAAAATATCTTTTTCCTCTTTTAATGAATCAATAATAATTATGGAATTTTGTTGTGGAAGTATCTAAATATTTTGTGCCAAATAGGAGCAATTATATTCTTTACCCTTACTTGGTTCTATAAAGAAAATTGGTTAATTTAAAGCTTTGAAATTTTGTAGATGGGTTAGGCAGGGAAGATACTAGCTCTCACTTTAGAGTTCCCTCTTTTCCCTCCACGTAGGGGCTAACATCTCATAAAAAAATTTTTCATCTCAAACCAAATTAGGGGTCTTTAATCTATCACTCCAATGACCTCTAATTTTACTCCCCATTAAAAACATATCTTCCTATTTATTTGCATTCAATTATATGGACTACAATTCTTATCCATACAATTGCATGTGATTATTTCCAATTGTTGATTGAGATAATACCCTATTTGATCTTACATAATCTCACAACAAATTTTAACATCTTAATTACCCAAATCAAGAAGTATATTAAATGCAAGGAAATAAATCTCACAAGTTCTTCCAAAATTAAACTTATATACTTCACACAACTTCCTTCCATAATTTAATTACTTCATCATTCAAAAGGAAAAAGATAAAGAAAACTACTCAAAACTCATGGAGAAAACACAAACACAACTTGATTTGAAAGTAGAAATCATAGTGAAAACACAATAAGTTTTACTTAAAAATTAAATGTAAAAACAAAGATACATACTTATCTGAAAATCCTCTCCACAAGACTCTTAAAGTTCATCTGAAATTTTGCTTTCCACTAAAAGACTCCATAGAGGTTAGCACCCAACTCTGTTGACTCCAACTCTGACTTTAGACTCCATACAAACTAGATAAATGGATGAAAGAAAATTGGTGAGTAAAATGCTTCACACAATCCCTTTCTCCTTTAAACTCTGTTAAAATAAAAAGACTTAACTAAATCACTCTAAATAGTAAAAAGAAGACTCTAAAAAGACTAAGAAGGCGCAAAAGAAGACTCTCTTTTGATTATAAGACTTTATTCTTATAATTCTTTAAAAGGTACTTTGGTGTCTCTTTAAAATATGTCCAGATTCAATGTATCCACCAAAGAATGCGTCTCTTCTTTCAAATCTGTCGCCCAAATGAAGCTAAGGAAGTTACAACCAAAAGTTACTTCAAACACCCCTTGAAAATTACACCAAATTTGATTTAATTCATATTTATAAACTGTCACGCCTATGCACCAACTATGCAGCACTTAGCCGCCACAGGTCAAATTCACATAGCCCAATTTTGCTCCCAATTTGATCCTCTTTTGCTCCTTTTTATCATAATCAGTTATTTTAATCATAACTGTAAGAAAAAACACAAAAATACTTTTCATTAAAGTGAAATATCATCAAAAATAGGTATAAAAATGTGCATAAAAATACTATATATTTTAGGTGTATCAGGATTTCTGTGTGTTGCCCTTACGGTGATGTATATTCCTCTGTTCAGGTTCAAAATATGTGGTTGTATGTTAATAATGGACATCTTTAGCCCAATAATGCATTTACAAACCCCCAAAGTTGGTGAGATGGCCCATTATGAGGTAAAATGCTAGATCCAATGCTATTATAGGTGATATAAAAATATGGTGCGCGAGAAAATGATGCGACATGATATGTGGAATGATGTTGTGATATGTCAGATCATTTTTTTGGCAATATCCTATTGCACCATTTTTGCGTGCTTCATATTTTTGTATCACATAGTATTAAATTTTCTCTAACATTATACCTCAAAATAGACCATTCATTGGCTACCAGAGACCAAAAAAAAAAAATTCCCAGGTGTGCAGACGTTGCCCGTTTTTGACATACAACCCTAATTTTTGAACTGAAACAGTGAACTATACATAACCGCTGGGACAACGCACTGACACTTGCTTGGAATTTGGCCAACATCCATCATCTCGGTCCTCAATTCATGACTTTTATGTTTTAAGGGTTTTAGTGCATCCCGATGTGGCTTAAACAACTTGAAAGTGCACTACATAATGTTCTGAGATTGCCAAAAATGATATAATGTATCACAACATCATTTTACAAATCACGCTGCACAATTTTTTGAAGTCCCATATTTCTGTATAACCTAATATTACATGTCCTCTAACTTTATACCTCATAACGGGTCATTTTATTTGCTACAGGGGCCCAAACAATGGCTTAGCGGGGAGGCAGTGCTCGTTTTTATCATATAAACCCTTTTTTTTACAGAAACGATGGACTATACGTCACTGCCATGACATATTACTAACGCTTTTTTGGAATTTGGCCATATTTCTTCATTTCAGCTCTTAAATCATAAACTTTATGTTTCTAGAGTTTTCATGCATCATAATGAACCAGAAACAACTAAAATCAGGAGATAATGCCTCAAAATTATCAAAATATTATATGACATGCCCCAACATCATTCCATATATCATGTTGCACCATTATCTGGCACCCCATTATTCTGTTTTGCTTAATATTACATGTCCTCCAATATGATACCTAATAATGGGACATCTCTATGGGCTGCAGGGGATTAAAAATTCCTTGAAGGGCCAATGATATCCGTTTTTAACTTGCAACCACATTTTGTGAACTGAAATAGTGGACTATACTTCATCGCCAGAGAAACGCACTACGCTCACTTGGAATTTTTCCAACATCCATCATTTTGGCCCGAAAATCATGTCTTATGTTTCTAGGGTTTTGTGCATCCCAACACGCCTTAAGTGACCCAAAAGTGCACTACATGACGTTCTGAGTTTGACAAAAAATGACATGACGTGTCACATCATCATTCCACATATCATACAATATAATTTTCTGGGGCCCAATATTATTGTCTCGCCTATTATTATATGTTCAAAATATGTGGTTGCACGTTAAAAATGGACATCGTCAGCCTAATAAGGCATTTTTCAAACCCCCAGAGTTGGTGAGATGGCCAATTATGAGGTAAAATTTTAGAGCACATGCAATATTAGGTGATGCAAAAATATGGCGCGCGAGAAAATGATGCGACATGATATGTGGAATGATGTTGTGATATGTTAGATCATTTTTTTGGCAATATCCTACTGCACCATTTCACATGCTTCTTATTTTTGTATCACATAGTATTAAATGTTCTCTAACATTATGCCTCAAAACAGACCATTCACTGGCTACCAGGGACCAAAAGAAATACCCAGGTGTGCAGACGTTGTATGTTTTTGACATGCAACCCTATTTTTTGAACTGAATGGTGGACTATACATAATCGCCGAGACAACGCACCGAAACTTTCTTGGAATTTGACCAACATCCATCATCTTGGCCCTCAATTCATGAATTTTATGTTTTTAGGGTTTTAGTGCATCCCGATGTGGCTTAAAGAACATGAAAGTGCACTACATAATGTTATGAGATTGCCAAAAATGATATAATGTATCACAACATCCTTTTATATATCGCGCTGCACTATTTTCTGAAGTCTCATACTTCTATATCGTATAATATTACATGTCCTCTAAATTTATACCTCATAACAGGTCATTTTATTTGTGTGAAGAATTTTAAACATTTAGTTTTCCTAAGTAGAAGTTCCTAATAAAGGTTTATAATTTCCTAACAGTTTTTGAAATTAAAAATACATACTACTAAAAAATCTGACATAACATACACATAAAGAACATTTACTATTACACACTACCACACAACAACATATAAATCAACAATAAAACAACAATAATACCCTCGAATATGCATAACGTATAAATAGTACAACTACAATCTCGCATACTATTAAGGTTCACATCACAACACAATCATTAAACAAAATACTAGATAAAGTACACTCGTGACACAAATTACATCAATACAACAACTAAAACAAATAACATACATTTACTCTTCATCCCCTCATCATCATCATCTTCTTGCTCGTCCCAATCTCCTCGGATGGCACATATGTATATAAAATGCATGAGGTGGCATCCCCGGCGCACTGACCTCCTCTAACCGCCCATCCAAATATTGCCGATAATTCTCCTCATATTCATCATGTTTTACAATATATCTCTCAACATTATCCAACAGCATCCATTTCTCTCACATGCTCTTGAGTAAGACTCACTTTTTCAAAATCTTTCTTAATAAACTAGTCTGTGAATCAAGATGACGCGTGAAGTAGTAACACGAGAAGCAGAAGCAACAAAAGTGTACAGTAGAAGCTCTTACCAAATCCTCCTCTTCAACCAAACTCTGAATGTACAAGCAAGCACCAACGTTTACACTAGTAATTGGTCTCAATGGCTGAAGTACTTTTCCTAGGTTTCAAATTTTACCTGCATCTTTCACAAAGTGAATGAATCAAGGAAGGAAATCACATACCCGCAAATGTGGTTGATCTAGCACAGTTCAAAACATAATAAAAAGTTATCCCTCCAATATAAGTCTGCTTCCCATGCTGAATACAATGGTTCAACACCGCTCTTTCTCTAGTCACTTCACTGGTATGACTTGAAGGTAACAACTTAGATGAGATAAAATAATGCCATGCTCCAGAAATGGCATTCAAATTGGAAGCAAGAAAGTTCACTCTTCTATCATTTGTAATTTTCCATAATCCTCTTCCATCACTGTGATATTCCATAATCTCATCTAATTCTCCTTCCGAAGGATGATAGTTAGAATAAAAATAGAACATGCCGTGAGGTAGTCCATAAAAAGTATCGATTGTACCGTAAGAAAAGTTTACTTCCATGCCTCCTAACCATCACCTGATTTTCCTCTACAGCAGGTAAATTTGGTATAAAATTTTCTTACCACAGAAACAACAAGAACAACGAAGAAGCAACAGTAATTTCCGCCGCCTTCTTTCGCAATCATATCTTCAATCGCCTCTCCCCGGCTTACTAAACATGCGTCGGAATCAACTTACGTGATTGCAATGCATCGACGTATCGTTCCTCAGCCCTCAAACTAACAAATTTGTCAGAATCAAACTTCGTCTTATCTCGAGCGTGCTTTGACTTTGGAGCCATCTCTAAAAATTCACGAAAAATTCACCATAAATTCCAAAATCAAACTAAACTTGCTAAATTATCTTCCAAAAGATATTTTCACTAAATCCAAGCAATTTATGAAGCTTTTTCTCGAATTTTCACGATGAATAGTGATTTTAAGATTTTCCATAATGTACTCAAAATACATGGTGAAAATAAAAAAATTTTACTTAGGAGTAGTGTTCTTACCTCAAGGAATCTAAATCTAACAATTTTTGTTGAGATCGACTCTTAAATGATCCACAATATGATACCCTAGGCTCCTCTTTCGCGGCAAAGCAAAGGTTGAAGACGATGGGGCGGTTGAAAATGACAAGTTTTTAACTTTTGGGAATCAATTTTCGCGAACTGGCGCCTAAGCGCGAACTATCGGCGCTTGGCCGCGAAATCTGGCGCGTAAGCGCCGGCATTCTGGCGCTTAACCGCCAGTACCCAAATTTTTATAATTAAGGTATAAGCACTAAATCACTTTGTTAATTACCCTTAATTAGTCCACAATAATTAATTCTCCCACATAAGTCTTCTAATACTCCAAATCAAAGTTTAATAACTATTGATTCCACACAAATTTCACAAAACAAAAACTTATATTCAAAACAAACATAACATTTAATACAACACTAGAATTTCTATCCAAACATAAAGGATAAAATTCTCAAAATACAAGACACTATAATATTAAACTGATAAGTATACATCTCTAAGATGTACCAATCACATCATTAGGCATATATAAAAACACTAAACACATCAAACATGAACTCACAAGAACACTAACATAAAACATTAAGACACTAAACAGATACAAACAAAACACATTTAATTCCACTCTCCATTAGGCGGAATATAACCAAGACCACTATTATTCTCATTTGACCCTTCAGGAATGTAGATTTGATAGAACGGGCGATCATTGTTCTTTCTTATATCATATTCTTCAATCCATTTATTTTTCACAAAAATCGCTTTATCTATTTCTTCCACATACCTCGAATGATTGAATTGCATCTTGAGTTGCCATCCCATGTGATCCAGATGTAAAGTAATATCATTGATCTTTGCTTCCATTGAAGTCACTCTGGCTTCAATTTTTGCAATCATCTCTGCTATACCTTGAATGCTAACATCCATATATCCATTAAATAACTCCTTAGCACTATCACTAATGAACTTACTTTTATCAGAATCTTGCTTCTTCTTCATCTCGTTCTCCCAGGAAGACATGTTGCTCTCCAAAATTTTCTTCTTAGATTTCAGAAATGAAAATAGGACTTGGGGCAAGTGTTTTCCTTAAGTCAGGACCTTTTTATAGACTTGGGAGATGCTAGAATATTCCCTTAGACGTTTAGAATTTTCTAAATAACTCCCATAACTTCTCCCTACACGATCTAGGCTTCTAGATCCACATTTTTCACATTTTTTATAACTGTGGTGCCTAAGCGCCAACTAGTCGGCGCTTAGCCGCCAACGCACATTTTAGCACAATTCCGCTAAGTGTCCAAAATTTCATTTTGACTTCACTAAATCATCAATTAAGTTCGAATAAACTCTACTTAAGTTTAAAAACTCCAAATTACTACCACTAAAAACATAAAAACAAACCAAACAAAGCAAACAAAACACACAAAACAAACCTAAAGCAAAGCACACCGATAAATATGGGTTGCCTCCCACAAAGCGCTTGTTTTAACGTCTTCAGCCTGATATACCCAGAACTCATTCTGAGTGACCCAACATTAAATTCTCATCAGATTTTAATTTATTGACTGAAAAATATGGTTTAAGTCTATGTCCGTTAACTTTAAATATTTTTCCAGTCTTAAAATCTTGAATATCTACAGCTCCATATGAATAAACTTTTATCACAATGATTGGACCCATCCACCTGGACTTAAGTTTTCCAGAAAATATTCTCAATCTAGCATTATACAACAAAACGTTTTGTCCTGGTACAAGATTTTTGGTAAGAATCTTCCGATCATGCCATAATTTCATCTTTTCCTTATAAATCATAGCATTTTCATAAGATTCATTCCTTATTTCTTCAAGCTCATTCAATTGCAATAATCTCTTTTGAGCAGCATCTTTCCAATTATAATTGAACTCTTTAATAGCCCAATAAGCTTTATGCTCAAGTTCAAAAGGTAAATGACAAGCTTTTCCAAAAATCAGCCTATATGGGGACATTCCTATAGATGTTCTGTAAGCAGTCGTATAGGCCCACAAAGCATAATCCAGTTTAATTGACCAATCCTTTCTATTTGGATTAACATTTTTTTCCAATATTCCTTTAATTTCATGATTGAATAATTCAACCAATCCACTTGTCTAAGGATGATAAGCAGTAACATTGCATTGATTAATATGATATTTCTTTGCTAACTTCCTAATAATCGCATTTCTAAAATGACTTCCCCCCTCAGTTATGATTACTCTTGGTATTCCAAATCTACAAAATATATTCTTTTTTAAAAACTTTGTAACACTTTGAGCATCATATCGAGGTAAAGCAATAGCTTCAATCCATTTGGAAACATAATCTACTGCTATCAAAATATACACAATTCCGAAAGATGGTGTAAATGGTCCCATAAAATCTAATCCCCAAACATCAAATATTTCAGCTTCCAACATATAATTGAGGGGCATCACATTTCTTCTGGAAATATTGCCTGCACACTGACATCTATCACAATATTTAATATAATCATTCACATTCTTAAAAATTGTAGGCCAATAAAATCCTGATTGTAATAATTTAGATGTAGTTTTATAACTTCCAAAATGTCCCCTATAATCAGAATCATGATATTTTTGAATAATTTCATAAGTCTCTTCCAAAGGTACACATCTTCGAATTATAAGATCCTTTCCTTGTTTATATAAAAATAGCTCATCCAAAAAATAAGTCTTAGCATCAGACAAAAATTTCTTCTTTTCATGATATGTCAAACCATAGGGTATAATATTACTAACAATAAAGTTTACTATGTCTGCATACCACGGAACATTCCTTTCTTTAACAGTGAGCAGTTTTTCATCAGGAAAATGTTCATTAATTTCTTCAATATTACAGAGAAATTTTTCAATTTCAAGCCTGAACAAATGATCAGCAATTTGATTATCAGAACCCTTCCTATCTACTATTTCAAAATTAAATTCTTGCAAAAGAAGAATCCATCTTATAAGTCTCGGTTTTGCATCATTTTTCTTCATTAAGTATTTGATAGCAGAATGATCAGTATGCACAACACATTTAGTTCCAATTAAATATGATCGAAATTTATCAAAGGCAAATACTATAACTAATAACTCTTTCTCAGTAGTGGTTAATTAATTTGAGCTTCATTAAGAGTTTTACTAGCATAATAAATTACTGTAAAAATTTTATCATATTTCTGACCCAAAAAAACACCAATAACATAATCACTAGCATCACACATTAATTCAAAAGGTTTTTCCTAATTCGGTGAAATTATTACAAGTGCAGTGATTAATTTTTCTTTTAATGTTTCAAAGGCTTTATGACAGTTATCATCAAAATTAAAAATTATATCCTTTTCCAGTAAACGACATAAAGATTTTGTAATTTTTGAAAAGTCTATAATGTAACACCTGTAGAATCCAGCATGTCCTAAAAAGCTTCTAATTCCCCTTACATTGGTTGGGCAAGGTAAATTAGATATAACTTGAATTTTTTCAGGATCTACCTCCAAACCTTTTTCTGAAATCTGATGTCCGAAAACAATTCCTCCTGCTACCATAAATTGACATTTTCCCCAATTAAGGACCAAATTAATTTCTTCACAGCGTTTTAAAACTTTAGATAGATGTTCTAAACATGATTCAAACGAAATTCCAAATATTGAAAAGTCATCCATAAAAATTTCAATCCCTTTTTCAATTAAGTCACAAGAAATAGCCATCATACATCTCTAAAATGTAGCAGGGGCATTACATAAACCAAAGGGCATTCTTCTAAAAGTAAATGTACCATAAGAACTGGTAAATGTAGTTTTCACTTGATCCTCAAGAGCAATTTGAATTTGGTGGTAACCAGTATATCCATCTTGTAAACAAAAGTATTTATGCCCAGCCAGTCTATCCAACATTTGATCTAGAAAAGGGAGTGGAAAATGATCTTTCCTTGTGGCAAGGTTTAATTTTCTATAATCAATGCATATTCGCCACCCTGTAACTTATCTTGTTGGTATCATTTCATTCTTTTCATTAACAGTCACAATTACTCCTCCTTTCTTAGGAACACAGTGAATAGGACTAACCCATGCACTATCTGAAATAGGGTAGATAATTCCAGCATCCAACCACTTTAAAATTTCTTTCTTAACAATTTCTTTCATAATAGGATTTAATCTCCTTTGGGGATCGACCACGGTTTGCAATTATCTTCCATAAGAATTCTGTGCATACAAATTGAAGGACTGATTCCTTTAATATCAGCAATTGTCCATCCAAAGGCTTTCTTGTACTTCTTCAAAATTTCAAGTAAACTCTCTTTGTTTTTTTTAGTTAATTGAGAGGAAATTATAACATGCAAGGTTGAGGATTCACCTAGAAAAACATACTTCAAATTTTCAGGAAGCATTTTTAGCTCAAGTTCAGGAGTTTTTTCAATTGATGGACCATAAGATTTATCTTTCTCAGTCATATCCAACAATTCAAAATTTTCATGAACATACTTTAAATCTTCCTCTTAAAAATCTTCAGAATCTAATAACTCCTCTTCTTGCTTATATTCAAATTCTTCTTTTTCAACATTTTCTTCATAAGTTGATTTAAAATGACATTCACTTAAATAATCAATAACATTCATCCTATAACACTCATCTTCTTTACCTCTTGTAGAATATTTCATCGATTTTGAAATATTAAATGTAACAGTCTGATCATTAACCCTCATCGTTAATTCCCCTTTTTGCACATCTATCATGTCTCTCGCTCGTAGCTAGAAAAGGTCTCCCCAAAATTATGGGTATCTCTTTATCTTCCTCCATATCTAACACAATGAAATCCACAGGAAAAATAAATTGATCCAGCTTTACCAAAACATCTTCTATAACTCCTTTAGGATATGTGATCGAACGATCCGCTAATCGCAGAGTTACAATAGTTGGGTTTATTTCTCCTAGTCCCAGTCTTTTGAATATTGATAGAGGCATAATGTTAATGCTTGCACCCAAATCACATAAAGCATTTCCACAGAATCTTTCTCCGATTGCACATGGAATTGTGAAACTACCAGGATCTTTAAGTTTTGTAGGAAGCTTTTTCTGAATTAGCGCACTGCACTCCTCACTAAGTGCAACAGTCTCATTTTCTTCAAATTTCCTCTTCTTATTAAGAATATCCTTCATAAATTTCGCATAGCTTGGCATTTGTCTAGGGCTTCAGCAAATGGAATATTAATGGTAAGCTTCTTTAATATCTCCAAGAATTTTGAAATTGCTTATCCAACTTTTGTTGACGAAGTCTCTGAGGAAATGGAGGTGGTGGTTTTTCTAAATCAACCTTAGGTGGAGAAATAGGTCTTTCAAAACCTTTTGGAGCTTCCTCTATAGGTCTTTTAATATCTTCTTTCTCTACTTTAGTCTCTTTTTGTACTCTACCTTCCAATTCTTTTCCACTTCTCAGTTGAATTGCCTTCACTTGTTCTTTATTCTTTTTTCTTGGATTCACTTCAGTATTACTTGGAAGCATTCCTTGGGATCTATTACTTAAGGCATTTGCAATTTGTCCCAATTGATTTTAAATATTTCTGATGGTTGCTCCTTGAATTTGTAATTGATTTCCCATATGTGATGCTACTTCTTCCATAGACAAATTCTTCTCCTTAAATTTTAAAGCATTGTTATAACATGAAGGATAAGTTAATCTATTATTATTATTACCTTGGTTGTTCTAATTCCCCAATGGGTTTACTTGAGTGTTCCCCCATTGTTGATTAACACCACCCTGATTATTGTTCTTCCAGTTAAAATTTGGATGATTCTTCCAACCTGGGTTATAATAATTGGAATATGGGTTGTTAGGTTTGATTATAACATTTACAGTTTCTGGTGAAGAATAAGAATCAACCATTTAGCCTAACGAATTTTCTTCAATCATGAGATTTGGCTGAGCAAAATTCATCCCAAATTGGTCTATCTTCCTTGATACAGCAGCAACTTGATTTGCCAACATTGTAAAAGCATCATTTTCATAAACACTGACTACTTTTTTAGGATTTAACCTTTCAGAAGGCCATTAAAAATTATTAGCAGCCATTTCTTCAATTAAAGCATAAGCATTAGAAAATGGTTTAGACATTAATGATCCACCAGCAGCAACATCGATGATTGATCTAAGAGATCCAACTAATCAATTATAAAAAGTTTGGATTATTAACCAATCTGGTATCACATGATGTGGACATTTCCTGAGGAGATCTTTAAATCTTTCACATGCTTCATATATTGATTCCCCTTCAAACTGACAAAAAAATGTTATATCATTTCTCAACTTAGCAGTCTTAGATGGTGGAAAATATTTATCAAGATATTTTTGTGACAGTTCACCCCAAGTTCTAATTGATCCAGGTGCTAACGAATATAACCACATTTTAGCTTTATTCCTTAGTGAGAAAGGAAAAAGTCTAAGTCTAATAGCATCATCCGAAACACCATCATATTTAAAAGTAGCACACAACTCTAGAAAATTAGCAATATATAAATTAGGATCTTCAGTTGTTGCTCCCCCAAGCTGATTATTAGACACCATTTGGATAATAACATGTTTAAGCTCAAAAGAATTAGCAGCTGCAGCAGGGTTTTAAATACTAGCACGAAGTTCATCTACTGTAGGGTTAACATAATCTCTTAAAGGTCTTAATTCTTGATGGATGCCAACATTTTGATCTTGATGATTTTCCATTTCTTGAATATTTTTTTCTTTTTCTGTATTTTTAATTTTTTTAATTTTTCTGATAGTTCTTTCTAATTCAGAATCGTAAGGCACAAGTCCTTCAGAACCTAAACTACGCATACAACAATAAAACAAAACAAAACACAAAACACTAACAAAAACAAAGAAAAGTAAAAATTTTAAATTTCTTAATTCTCTTTAAAATGCAATTTAAATAATTTTTCCCGGCAATGGCGCCAAAAACTTGGGCCGCTAGGAATATAAGTGCAACGGATGCCAGAAACTTGGTTCCGCACCGATATATATAAGTACAACGGTTGCCAAAAACTTGACTCTGCTGGATATAAGTGTGTTGATGATTTAAGATATGAAAATTATGATTTTATGATATGGGATACTACGCAAGTATACATATCATTTATCAAGTAATGTAAGACTTTTTGATTAAGGCCCGAGATATCGAACGCACAGAGAAAAGTTGAAAATCTTTAAAGAAATTTAGAAAATTATCTTTTTACTTTCTTTAATTATTTTTGAAATAGTATGTCTTGATTTTGAAAAGTTTTAGAAAGTTGATTTGTCTTTTGAAATTTTCTTAATAAAATGCTAAGCAATGAAAGTAAAGGTTTCAATAACTAATGACACTGGATGTAAAAATACTATTAACTAAAATATCTTTTTCTTTCCTTTCATGAAGTTGTAATAATTCTTAAAGTATTGTTGTGGAAGTATTTAAATTTTACTGTGACAGATAGAAGCAAATGTGTTCTTTACCATTACTTGGTTCTATAAAGAACATAGGTTAATTTGAAATTTATATTATTTTGAACATGGTCAGGCAGGGAAGACACCAGTCTCTCACTCTAGAGTTCCCTTGATTTTCACCGCTTGGGGGTGTTGACCTCATTTTTGATGAGGTCTTCTCTTCTTCTTTTAGTACTTAGGATCTAGCCTTAGGCTTTTCCTTTGACTATCCTAGAGGATTAGAATTGGGACCCACCATTTAGAAATTCAAACCACTTCTTAACTCCCTGCAAACTCCACAAACTTGATTGTAGACCCCTAATCACCTAGAGGGTTGAAATCAAATGTGGAAGTTTAAAGGATGAGTTCCTATAGGACTCTTTAGTCTTAGGACTGCCCTGAGTGGCCTGGTCTGGTGAAGGGCTAACTTACACACACACTACACCTATACACTACACTTTCACACACCTCCTAAAAACACACCCATACCTAACTTGATCTCCTGACTCATGTAGGTGATTCACATGGATGGTCCTTAACCCCTAAGCCCTTGGCTAAGAGGGTTAGGAACAACATAGTGGATGCCTCAAATGAGTCCCTTCATGGCTCATGTGGGCTTGATATGGCTTCATGGCTCAACCAAAATGATTTCATTCCACTTACAATAACTCAATTTTCATTTTTGCAAATTTTCAATTTTTGACCCCCGAGACCCTACACCCACCTAGCCTACCCAAAGCCCTTGAAATCACCCAAACTTTTCAAAATTTCCAAATCACCCAAAAATTCCCCAAAATTAACCTTGAACATTCACAAATTACTCAAATTGATCACCCATAGCCAAAAATACCAAAAATTCCAAAAATACCTCCCAATACCCTCCAAATACCCAAAATACCCCTCTTGACCCAAAAATCTAAAAATTCAGAAAATTCCCAGAAAATTCCAGAAAATCCCAAATATTCTCAATTTCATTTTGTTCAACTACACCATGGGCCTATTTTGTCAATTTACCCTACTTTTTTCAAAACCCCCAATTTGACCCATTTTAACCCAAAGTGAACCCAATGTCAAACCAAACCTACCCAATTGACCCAAATTCTGGTCCAATTCAATTCTAAACTTCAATTCAACATTCCCAACACCAATCTAGACCAAATCCAAGTTCAATTTGATTGACATTTGGATCCAATTTCACTTTTGGCCTTAAAGCCCAATTTGGACCCATGACCCAAACCTAACCCAAACTCACCCAATTCAACTCCAATTAACCCCAAATCTTTTCTAAACCTTCCTTAACATTCCCACAAGCAAAACCTTAACATGATTTGCCCAAAATTTAGACCCAAACCCCACTCAAATTCAACCCAAAGCTAAAAGGCCCAATTTTGACCTAAACCCAAACCTAACCCAAATAAGCCCAAAACCCAAAATCAAAACCAAACCAAAGCCAAAACTTCTTTGAAACACTCCCATAAACATTTCCCAACATTTATTTTACATCAATTTCAATCCTAGCCCAACATTGGCCCAAGTTAACCCAATTTGACCTATATTGGCCCATTCACCAAGGAAGCCCAAATTCAACCCAATTCAAACCCAAATCACTCCCAACTTGCTTCAAATCACTCATGACACATCCATGAACTAAACCCAACATTTTTTTGGCCCAATCCTTCACAAAATTCCCATCCATAAATTTATTTTTAAACCAAAAGCCCATTTTCTTAAACCTTCCTAAAAGCCCAAATTTCATGCTAAAGCCCATATGACAAAGTCTTCTCATCATACTGTTAACCTCATTTTTGATGAGGTCTTCTCTTCTTCCCTTTAGTACTTAGGATCTAGCCTTAGGCTTTTCCTTTGACTATCTTAGAGGACTAGAATTGGGACCCACCTTTTAGAAATTCAAACCACTTCTTAACTCCTTGCAAACTCCACAAACTCGATCGTAGACCCCTAATCACCTGTAGGGTTGAAATCAAATGTGGAAGTTTAAAGGATGAGTTCCTATAGGACTCTTTGGCCTTAGGACTGCCCTGGGTGGCCTGGTCTGGTGAAGGGGCTGACTTACACACACACTACACCTATACACTACACTTTCACACACTTATACCTAACTTGGCCTCCCTGACTCATGTAGGTGATTCACATGGATGGTCCTTAACCCCTAAGCCCTTGGCTAAGAGGGTTAGGAACAACATAAGTGGATGCCTCAAATGAGTCCCTTCATGGCTCATGTGGGCTTGATGTGGCTTCATGGCTCAACCAAAATGATTTCATTCCACTCAAATTTACCCAATCTTTAATTTTCCAAATTTTCAATTTTTGACCCCCGGGACCCTACACCCGCTTAACCTACCCAAAACCCTTAAAATTACCCAAATTTCTCAAAAATTTCCAAATAACCCAAAATTCCCCAAAATCAATCCCAAACATTTCCACATCACTCAAATTGATCATCCATACCCAAAAATATCAAAAATTCCAAGAAAACCTCCCAATACCCTCCAAATACCCAAAATACCCCCCTTGACCCAAAAATCCAAAAATTCAGGAAATTCCTAGAAAATTCCAGAAAATCCCAAATATTCCCAATTTCATTTTGTTCAACTACACCATGGGCCAATTTTGTCAATTTACCCCACTTTTGTCAAAACCCCCAATTTGACCCATTTTAACCCAAAGTGAACCTAATGTCAAACCAAACCTATCCAATTGACCCAAATTCTGGTCCAATTCAATTCTAAACTTTAATTCAACATTCCCAACACCAATCTAGACCAAATCCAAGTCCAATTTGATTGACATTTGAATCCAATTTCACTTTTTGCATTAAAGCCCAATTTGGACCCATGACCCAAACTTAACCCAAACTCACCCAATTCAACTCCAATTAACCCCAAATCTTTTCTAAATCTTCCTTAGCATCCCCACAAGCAAAACCCTAACATGATTTGCCCAAAAATTTGGACCTAAACCCCACTCAAATTCAACCCAAAGCATTAAGGCCCAATTTTGACCTAAACTCAAACCTAACCCAAATGAGCCCAAAGCCCAAAATCAAAGCCCAACCAAAGTCAAAACCTATTTGAAACACTCCCATAAACATTTCTCAACATTAATTTTGCATCAATTTCAACCATAGCCCAACATTGGCACAACTTGGCCCACTTAGACCTATATTGGCCCATTCATCAAAAGAGCCCAAATTCAACCCAATTCAAACCCAAATCACCCCCAATTTGCTTCAAGTCACTCATGATACATACATGAGCTAAACCCAACAATTATTTGGCCCAATCTCTTTACAAAATTTCATTTCAAAATCCATTTTAAAATTCAAAAGCCCACTTTCCTAAACCATCTTAAAAGCCCATCTAAAACCATTTCAAAAAGCCCAAAATCCACCCTAAAGCCCACATGACATCTCCATTTGCCATCCACTTAATTAAAGCCATTACCTAAGTCCTAAATTCATCATCAAATAATTCCAAATCAAGCCTCATGCCAAATCACCCCTAAATACCAAAATTTTCCTTAAATCCATTTCCATGAAATCGACTTCACTTTTCCCAAGCCAAAGGTGAGCCATGAAGCCATGCATGAGCCACATGGGAGCCATGAGAGCCATGGAATCTACTTTCCACCTCACCATACCCAAGATGGCAAGAGGAGGAGGCCCTTTCCATATTCTCTTAAGAGTGATTAACCACTTCCATGACTCCACTAAACCATGCTTAGGACTTAATCGTACTTGGATCGTGACTTGACTCCACTAATCAAGCTGATCCAAGTGACTTTCCCTTCAGCCCAAATTGACCTTGGAGGGTGAACCTAACCCAAAACCAAGGGTTGACCCATTTAGACCCAAAACTAGCCCTTTCCCATTCCATTTCGATTCAAACCCTTTACACATGTCCATGGCCAATCGACTGCACAAACCTCTAGCCCCGACCCACCCGGACCCGAGGGTGACCCATGCCCGCCGGCCGCCCGCCCGGGTCGCCGAAAAACACCATGGCCGAGAGCTCACATGTGAGCCCAACTTGGAATTCTCACCCGCCGAGCCGCCCCATCCTCGCGTGGCCATTGGAGCCGTTCTTCTCTTGCCAAGAGCAGCTCGATCCCAAGCCCTAACTCTCCCGGAGGCCCTCCACCCTCTCCTATTTAAACACCACTCCTCTCGGCCATGAGAGGTGCTGAAACAAACCTTAAGGAAACTCGCCAAAATTGTTCCGTACTCCTCCCCATACACAGAGCACTTAATCCCCACCGAGATCCCCCGCCATTTCTTCTCCGCGAGCTCAATTTCGCAGTTGAAATCTAGGCCCAAAACCAGGACACTTCTCCACAACGGAGCCAATCCCTAAATTGATTGGTTCTACACCTTCACCGCATCAAGGGAAGGTGTCCACCAAGCAAAAGCCCCATCTCCGAGCCACCCAGCTTGCTCCAGCCTCCAAGCTTTGTGATCGGGCTTGGTCGAAATCCCACCTAAACAATTCACTGCACCGGAGACTTCATCCGGAGCTTGTCGGGATCCAATCGAAGGTGCAACAACCCTCGCATCGAAGCCACACTTCTCCGAGCAAAGGTATGAGCTAATTCTTCATCCCGAGCTTCCGGAGATTCTCCATTTCAAATGCTTTAATTTCAATGCATGATCACCATATGGATGTGTTCGTCTCTTCAAGACGAATCCATGGAGCATAAGAACATGAAAATTCATCGAGTATCGAGTGAGATGTTAGTGGATTTAGTGTGGACGGCTCTCAGCGAGGACACTGGGGACGATGAACGGATGCCGTCCATTCAATACACACGCGGGCGGACGGCCGTGGATCGCGTCGGATCGTAGAGATGGTACGAGAACCGCGGGGCCCGGCCGCCGACTCGATGGCGGCGTCGAATGGGAGCGCGACGCGTGTGCGTTCGTGAGCCGCCGAGGTCGACGCGGCGCCGCGTGGATAAATAGAAAATTAGGGATTTTTCTGATTTATTTAATTCCCTAAACTTCAAAAATTCATAACTTTGTGTAGAAAAATCAGAAAAATAAAATAAAAATACCCTCTTTCTCAGTGAACAGAGGAGAATAATGTGGAAAAGAAATGATTTAATTTCATCAAGTATTTTATTTTTAATAATTTATTTACTCTCTGCATATTTTTAATTCTCCATGCATGTATACAATTCACCATGGCATGAGACCATAGTAGCTTTAAGCCTCCGACTTGGGAACATTCCCCGAATTTTCCAAAGTCGAGGCCATCCCTATGAAGAGTTATTGATTTTTCAAATTCATGTTACTGTTTTGAGTATTTTAATTCCAATAAATAGCATGTTGTGAAATAAATTCTAGGAAAATTTGGTGATGTTCCTTATGACCAGAGGACCCTAGAAAAATAAGTTTTGAAGTTAGCTCATTTAAAACAACCCTAATCTGCTTAAACACCCAAAATGGATCTCTAATTAATTAGAGCTAACCATACATCAAATTGACTTGAAATCAATTCTCCACTGACCTTTAGGATCAGAGGAACCCACCATAAAATTTTGAGGTCAATTGGACTTGGTTAGCCCTACTAAATGGGTTGATTAAATTACTTAGTCATTTTGAACTTTAAAAATTCATAACTTTCAAAATACCTTTCAAAAATTCACCAAATTGGTTTTGGAGCCTCTCTGATATCAGGGGAATTTAAGAAAATTAAAATTTCAATTTTCTAAAAAAGTTGATTTTTAATATTATTTTAATATTTTTAATAATTAAAAAATAATAAAAATCACAAAAATAATAAAATTCACCAAAATGTCACATTTTGAATTTTAATCACTTAGGAACAAACCCCATATTTTTCTTAGGTCTATTTAGTGAGATATTAAATTTTAAAGCTCTAGGGTAATTTTAAAATTAAAAAAAAATGTATTTTCTAGCATTTTCACTAAAATAATTATAATAAATCATAGAAAAATCAGAAAATTGTAAAATTTGATTCTCTGATTTCCTTGATATCAGAGAGATTTTTGAAAAATATAAAATTCATTTTTCAACATTTATTTTATTAACACTCCAAAACTTAAAATAATTATAATAAAAATAATATAATTCAAAAAATCACCAAAATTGGTCCAAGTGGTCCTCTGGTCATTAGGAATGTCCCCTAATTTTCTTAAGGATAGAAACTTCCCCTTGGTCATGTTATTAAATTTTCCTTGGAAATCTCTATTTTCTACCAAAAATAATTATATAAATAAATTAAATACAGAAAAATCATATTTTCTCCTCTCATGTCTTTATCGACATATGAGTGGAGTCACATAAAAATTTCAAGTTCATTTGAGTTCAATTTAGTGAGTTATGAAATTATTAAGCTTAAAGGGTAAAAATGGTAATTAAAATTTTAACCCTTAATTAAAACTTTAGGTTTAATAAAAAATTAATAAGTAAAATATTTGATCCTAATCTAATTTGGATGATTGAAATTTAAATAATTAAAGGGTAGAAACCTATTAAGCAATTTAAAATGATTAAACCTTAATTAAATAATTGATTAAATTTGGAAGAATAATAAAAATAGAATTATTAAAATATGGATATTATTAGGAAGAGATTTATTCTTTAATTTAAAAATCCCTAAATTAATTATCTCATTAATATTCAATTCTTAATTAAAATGATAACTCAAATTCAAAACATTAAAAGACTTAGTCATTAAACTAAAATTAAATTATTAAACTCTTTTAAAATTTCAATTAAAATTAAAAATAAAATTAAATTAAAAATTAAATTAAATTAAGTAAATTAAATTAAATTAAATTAAATTAAATTAAATTAAAATTAAAAGTTGAATTAAATTAAAAATTAAATTAAATTAAATAAATAAAATTAAATTAAATTAAATTAAATTAAATAAACAAATTAAAATTAAATTAAATGAACAAATTAAATTAAATTAAATTAAATTAAATTAAATTAAATTAAATTAAATCAAATCAAATTAAATTAAAATTAAATCAAATCAAATTAATTTAATTTAACATCAAATCAAACTAAATTGAATTCAATTGAATTAAATTAAATTAAAGATTAAATTAAATTAAGTTCAATTAAATATAACATCACCAAAGACATAAAGAATTCAAAATAAATCTAAAATAACTCGAACACTATCCCAAATTTAAGCCCATTAATGGAAATTAAGCTAAATCACAAACCATTTCAACACCAATTTACCCTTAAAAGCTTTAGTTATCATAACTCCTAAACAGAATATTAAATGAAATGTTACTTCACCTATAGGATATTCAAATGTCCTAGTTCATCTGAAAGCAAGATAACAAAACTTGAGATTCTTGGACGATTAATTCATTTGTGTAATTGAATCCATTTGGACTTAAAACAATTCTAGCAATATTGAAAAGATGTTTAAGATTCTTCTTAAACACTTTCTCAATATGATAGGATGTTTATAAGAACAATTGAAATTGTTCTTTGATGAAGAAAATTGTCTTCAAACCAAAACACAAGGAACCTAGACGTCATAAGAAATGATTAGCTATAGGATTAGGAATTTGGTAGAAAACCATAACCCTTCCCTTAGCTTTACCTAGGAACTTGCTTAAATATTCTAATTGTGTTTTAAGTGCAGATTGGGATGACTGGGAAGACCCTCCGGTACGCTTTTATTTTATTGCAATTTACTTTCTTGCAATTTACATTATTGCAATTTCATTAATCGCATCACACTTACTTTTCTTGCATGATAAACAACTGTTGCATGAAAACCCACACCTTTAGGATAGTCCCTAAAACTGAAACCAAAACTTAATTAAAAGCCATTGCAAGATAAAATTCACCGCCACAACATTTCAAAATATAAAACAACTCAAAATTTAATCACAAACAGAACACAAAACTATAATTACAATTAAATTAAAACGTCCTGTTGGATGATCGGGAATACCTCGGATGATGTAACCTACGTGTTGCTAACGGGATTTCCCACTGCCTAAATGAAAGTGTGGAACTCATTCAGTTGAGTTTAGCAAATTCATTTGGACTAAGTGAATCCGATAAAAATAATGATGCCTGGAAGGATGGAACCGTGGGATCTTAACCGGTGTCGTTATAATCAACTTTAAGATTTGTTTTAATTAAAGTATTGAAAACACTCGAAATTAAGATTTTCTCTAAACCAAAACACTTTTCTCATCCCCCGATTTATGACTTCTAAAATTGAACCTCTCGCAACAACAAGGAGCTCTGAGCATGGTGGGCAAAGACGGCCATCATCATCGACGAAAACCCGAGTCTACTTCAGAGAAAACTTTCCTAGAATTAAATAACAAAGCCATAGGACTTCGAGGTAGTTCGCCTAGTGCAACATAAATACTTAACTCTTCGTTAGGCACTTGCATTGCAAATTAAGCCCTAACCGGTCTTAGGATTCCGAGGTAGTCGTCCGTACGACAATAAACCCTCACATCTTCGAGGCTATTTGTTTGATTTTATCATACAAATATAAGCCCTAATTAATTCAAAATTGGCAAGATCAAAACATTTAAATAAATATTAGGACTTTCCTAAACTCAAGCCAAACAATAGGATAGTCGGGAAATTACCGAAGTTCGCTTCGAATCCGTGATTTCTCCTACTTTTCTTCCTTTGGATTCCCAAAACAAAATGTTCCAAATTTGATCCATTCCCTATTGAAATTCCAAAATTCAATCCTCGAAAACTTAAACTTCGAAATCCTTGAGAGCGTAAATATTGATTATTATCGAGAGTTTTCTTAGGTGATTCCCATCACTTAAGATGTAATTAACTATAGGGGCTTGCCCTTATAGGGAATTTTAAAGAACCCGAGTAATATAAACCCCGTTTAATGCTTTCATATTAAGTAGGGAATTTGTCGGCTTATAAAATTAGTTCGCGTACCAAACGGATGTCACAAATCTTCTAGTTTATTTAATCGAGCCCCACCGTCAAGCAGTGTGTCTATCCTTAGGGATAGATACACAGTTTGTGGTGCGGTGCTCGTTTATATAAATTATTTGGGATGTGAGATCGGTTTAATCTCATATCTTAAAACCTTCAAATTTAAAATTATTTTCAAAATCAAATACTACTTTTCAAAATTATTTATTTAAATTAAATTAAAAATTCTCCGACAACTTCTGTTAGGCGACCCCCTTTTAAAAATAAAACACACAACCTAAAAATATGCCGACAACTTCAGGCGACTCCGTTGGGGACAATTCCTCTCTCCATTATAATCAGATAATTCTGCTTTCAAAAATCAGTAGTATATCCATGTCCTTAATGGGTCAAACTACCCTTCTTTCCGTTGGAATACTATGTTCATTCCTACCTTGGACAAGTATAGCCAACATTCTCTCGGATTTAGGAGCCACCTGTTTAGACACCCATAAACGGAGAGGTTCCGAGATCCTTTTACCTCATTTTCGAGGTGGGGTGACTCCCAATAGGTGTTAGTTTAGGAGTGATCCTTCGAGTCGAGAAGTCTTGCATAAGACTTTCTTTTCCTTTCCAACTCCGAATTGGATTCCTTACCTTCTCTACACCTTCGAACATTCCGTTCTAAATAAACGAACCCTCTAATAAATGATTCTTTTAACAAATGATTCCTTCTTATAAATACATGAACAAGAATGAGTTCGGACTCTTTTTCAATTCCTTTCTTTTCATCCTAAAGAAAAGAAGCATAACTCGGGATCGACAACCGAATCTACCCGCGTAAATGGAAGCCCCAAAGCTGATTTTCTCCTTCACCAACGGACTGGACTTCGCTGTCTATAAGGATGAGCTGCTCAACAATGGGATCATCCGATTTGGACAAGGATTTGAAAACATGAATGTCAAGATCACCGACGTCTCCCTCTTTGCACTGACGAACAAGGTATCTGAAGCTGAGAAGCCGCTGCTTGAATTCAACCTTAGGTCGACCCAAGAGTTTCCTCCCCGCAAAGGATCCCGACCGAGAGGAATATCGCCGTCCGCGAGAGGATCTGTTCTTACTACCCCCACTCGGTCTAGTTGTTTCGCACCTACCCCGACTTTTGCCAAATTAAAGGGGAAAGAAATCCGAATTATGGTGAACCCGTTACCGTGGAGGGTACAGATCTTCTCGTAAGACCTTCGTTTTCGAAATCGGGTCCAGCTCAAAGATTCCATCACCGACAAGGACCCAAAGAAGAAACAGGCAGCATGATCGCTAGAGAAGCCGTAGCCGCCGAAATTGCTTTCCTGGAGGAAATCCCGCAGCCGCCGAATATACACCGCCGCCCGAATACATACCACTTTTGGGAGGAAGTAGGTTCCATCCCCTCTCCGCCGCAGAGGACGAGGAAAATGTTCGCAAGATTGCTGCCGCATTACCTCAGCCCGCATATTACAATGATAGCCGCAAGAAAAGGACTAGAACTACGCCGTTTGCTCGATTGCAAACTTTGGTAGAAAAGTTAGCAAAGAAGGAAAACTGCCCCGTATCGGAGATTCTACGAAGGATAGGGCGGGTGCCGACCAAATCCCGTCTTGGGCCCCGAGTATAACCCGCCGTCATGACGAAAGGTCAAGTAAAAGAATGAAGGCTAGTCCGCCCGTCGTCGTCTCGGTATTACAGTATAGGGAAGATACCACCTTCCAAGCATTTGGCCGACGGACCATCCGGTCCTAGACCTTCGTCGCTAGAAGGATGGTATGGCGTCCCACTACCTGGCGACTGAGATCGAAACAACGACCTCAAGAAAGAAAGTCTCGCCAGAGACTTGAATCCGAAGAAAGTGCTACCGCGATAAAGGGGACCCGAGTAGCCTATCGCATGACAACCGCGAAGACACACGTAAAGCCCCGCTAGAAGATGCCATGGAAAAGTTGAGAACCGATATCCGACGATTGGCAAAAGAAAGAGAAGAAAAGTTCGGAGACGAGATCGATTCATCGGAATTCATGGACGACGAATATGTAGAAATCAACATGGTCGAAACACGAGCTTCATCGCCTTCGCAAGGTGCTCCCGCAGCCGCAGAAAGAGAGGAGCCGAACCGATGAGAAGGCAGCCTTCGGAGAAAGACGACACGATCGCTCAAATGGCGAAAAGGATGGAAGAGATGGCCGTAGCTCCGGCTACTCTCCGCAGTCAAGTGCAACCACAAAGAGAGACACCTCCGCAGGTCATTCACATTGTAGACGGAGGAAAGGAGATTACATCCGTCAATGGGGATGATCGACTCGAAAAGGATACAACACAAAGTATGATCCCCGAAAAGGATATCAAGAACTTGGTGGAACAGCGAGTGCGAGAAGCCTTAGCATAATCGAAGAGCGTGACATCCATTCGGACGGGTAGACCTTACCCGTAAGAATTCGACGCTGTCCAATACCCGAAAGGCTTCGTACCACCTCTCGTTTAAGACCTTCGACGGAACCGGAACCCCCGACAAGCATGTTGCACACTTTCGTGCCGCTTGTTGTAATGCCGGCGGGAGCGATGCATTACTCTTCCGACAGCTCGTCGGCAGCTCGTCGTGAATCGCCTTCGACCGGTATGCAGAATTACCAAATGGTTCGGCGAAGACGTTCTCAGAGCTAGAGAACCTCTTCATCAAGCGATTCGCCGGAGCACAACACCACATCACTATAGGTGATTTAGTGGTAGAGAAACAAAGGCCGAACGAAACTTTGGTGGATTACATACTTCGATGGAGGAACTTAAGCATGAAGTGTGAACCACAACTACAAGAACAACATGCAATCGGCATCTTACTTAAAAGCATTCACGGCCCGATAGCACTTCTCCTCAAAGGATTCACTATTAAGACTTTCGAGAAGTTGTTAAGCAAGGCCGGGAGCTTGCAAGAGGAAGCGAAGAAATTAAGTTTCGCTGACAAGACGGACAAGCAAAAGCCTGTGAAGACTTTCGAAAAGAAATCCGGGATTGTTGCAGCAGTCGACAAAGGCAAGCAACCGATACAAATATCGTCCAAACGGCCGCAGCAACCTCAACAGAATTACCAGCAACCCCGGCCCAGACTATCGACTCATCTCCACGAGTATGAACAACCGCCTCGTCCGCAACGTACATTAAGGGAGCTTCGAGCAGGGAATATCCGTTCAAGAATGAAGCAAGGTGCCGAAAATGTTCCGTAGTCCGATGAAGACTCCGCATTTCCAATTGCCGAGCCTAAAAGACCGGAGGAAGTCAACAAGAAAGGTGATCCATATTCAGTTATATCTAAGTTTCGGATTTTCATTTTATGTGTGATATGATTGTGATAGTAAATTTTTTAAAGTGTAGTGTGTTTTTAGTAGTAAAATTTAATTCAAAACTCGTTAGAAAAATTTAGAACACTATTAGAATCTACTATTTAAATTGCATGTTTAAACTTTTCAAAATCTATCACCATATCTTTTATAGTATTGTCGTGATTTTTGCTATGTTATGTTGATGTGTTTTCGTACGAAAACCCTACTACTTTAGAAGTCCTTTGAATTTTTATTTTGGCGAAAACTCGAAAATTGAATTTCATTTTTCTATACTCTTCTTTTTAACTCTTATACTTGCATATTTAGGATATGAAAATTCCTGCAAGCATGTTATTTTAGTTTTTAATTCTTACCCATGTATCATTTCTTAGGCTTAAAAGTTTTATCCTAACTAAAAAATTTAAAGCTCGGGGGATTTAAAAAAACAAATTTTCAAAAACTAAAATTTTATTTGGTCTCAAGAATACTTAAAATAAATCTCATTTTTTATTGAAAATAATTATGTATATGAAGTTATATTGGGGGAGCAAAATTTTGAATATAGAAATTAGTAAGAGAATTTAGTTAAAATTTATAATAATGAGAAACTTAAAGTTAAAATTTTCTTAGTAAAGAAATGTTAAATATAGTTAAACTATCTTTTAGTAGAAAATTTTGTATTTTTGTAAAAATAAAAGATTTGACATTTATTTTTCAATGCTTAAATTTATTTTATTTAAAATAATTTTAACATTGTTATTATAATTTTAAGTGAAAGATATATATCAAACCTTTATTTTAAATGGATGGGTGAAATTCAAAATAATTAAAAGCCTATCCAGATACAGTAATCCTTGCCTTATAAAAAAGAAATAGAGAGAAAAGCAAAAAGAAGAAAAAAATAAAAGAAAAGTGAAAAATATTTTGTGAAAAGAAATGAGAAGCTTCGAGGATTTAAGGGTCTAATAAAAATTGTTCCATACCAAAAGTTTAAATTACAAGTTTTGAGAAAATCTAAAACTTAAGATTATAATATGGTGAGTAAAAGTATTTTTAAATAAAAATTTTTAAGTGAGAAAAATAAAATGTCTAAATCTTATATTTTGAAAAATCTACAAGTATTTTCGAATAAGATAGAACTCATATTTTTCATTACCCTTTACTTAAGAACTTTCTAAACCTTAAGTTGGTCTTATTTACTAAATTTTTTCTAGATTGGACTATTTCATTTCTAGAATAAAATTTTGAAACCTTCCTAAAGAAACTTATTTAAATAATTTGCATGTTAAAGTTTTCTAAGTGATTAAGTGTCATTTCGAGGACCACTAACATTTTAAGTTTGGGGATTTCTACACATCTAAAATATATAGTATTTTTATGCACATTTTTATACTTATTTTGATGATATTGCATGTTATCGGAAGGTATTTTTGCGTTTTTCTTTTGCAGGTATGATTAAATTGGTCAAGTTATGATGAAAAGAGCAAAAAAATGATCAAATTGAGCAAAAATGCTGGCCGCGCAAAATTATTTCCGTTACTTAAGCGCCGATGGCTAGCGCATAGGCACCACAGTTAAAGTGATGAATTTAAATTAATTTTGCACAAATTTGAAGGTTTTTGAAACACCCTTTGGTTTAAACTTCATTAACTTCCTATCGGCTCCAACATTCATTTAAAATTCCGAACGACGGATGAATGCAAGAAAGATTCATCGAATTCTGACATGAATTTGAAGAAATACCAAAGCACCTTTTGAGAATTAAAATGAAGACTTAAGATAAAAAAGAGAAGTGTTTTGAAAGGAAATTTGGGTGGAGAAGCTGGAGAAAAGCATGAAGTGGTCAAGGAAAGTCAAGAAAGAGAGCCTTTCCTCACCCTATTTTCAGGTTTTCCACTTTCCTTTATCATTGTTTATATTAGAATTTATGAGAGTCAATCCCCAGGAGTTGGGCGCCAACCTTTAAGGAGTTATCTAGTGGAAAGCAAAGTTTCGCAGAAACTTCCCGCAGTCTTGTGGAGAGGATTTTCGCATAAGTTTTTATCTTTGTTTTTACATTTGGTTTTTAAGTAAGACTTGTTGTGTTTTCACTATGATTTCTACTTTCAAATCAAATTGTTTTTGTGTTTTCTCCATGATTTTTGAGTATTTTTCTTTATCATTTTCTCTTTTAAATGATGAAGTAATTAAATTATGGAAGGAAGTTGTATGAAGTATACATGTTCGACGTTGGAAGAAGTCAGATGATTCACTACCAGACTCATTTACTCTTTAATTCGCCAATTAAGATGTTAAAATTTGTTGTGAGAACATGTAAGAACTAATGCGGTATTGTCTCAATCAACAATTGGAGAGAATCACTTAAGCATGATTTAGTGGAATCATGTAAGTGGTTAACCACCTTTAGGAGTTAAGGAAAGAGCCTCCTCCTTTTGCCCAAAATGGCATGGTGACATGTAAAGAGGCTCTCATGGCTTGCATATGGCTTATGCATGGCTCCATGGCTCCATTTGGCTTGGGAAAAGTAAAGTCGATTTCATGGAAATGGATTTAAGGAAAATTTTGGTATTTAGGGGTGATTTGGCATGAGGCTTGATTTGGAATTATTTGATGATGAATTTAGGACTTAGGGATGATTTTAATTGAAAGTATGATGAGGGGAAATGTCATATGGGCCTTGGAAGAATTTTGGGCTTTTTTTTTTGAAAGGGTTTTAGATGGGTTTTTAAGATGGATTAGGAAAGTGGGCTCTTGAATTTTAAAATGGATTTTGGGATGAAATTTTGTAAAGAGGTTGGGCCAAATAATTATTGGGTTTAGCTCATGGATGTGTCATGAGTGACTTGAAGCAAATTTGGGGTAGTTTGGACTTGAATTGGGTTGGATTTGAATTCTTTTGGTGAATGGGCCAATGTAGGTCAAAGTGGGCCAAGTTGGGCCAATGTTGGGCTAGAGTTGAAATTGATGTAAAATAAATATTAAGAAATGTTTATGGGAATGTTTCAAAGAGATTTTGGCTTTGGTTGGGTTTTAATTTTGAGGTTTGGGCCTATTTGGGTTAGATTTGGGTTTAGGTCGAAATTGGGCTTTTTGATTTTGGGTTGAATTTGAGTGGGGTTTGGGTCAAAATCTTGGGCAAATCATGTTAGTGTTTTGTTTATGAGGATGTTAAGGAAGGTTTAGAAAAGATTTGGGGTTAATTGGAGTTGAATTGGGTTAGTTTGGGCTAAGTTTGGGTCATGGGTCCAAATTTGGGCTTTAAGGCCCAAAGTGAAATTGGATCCAAATGTCAATCAAATTGGACTTGGATTTGGTCTAAATTGGTATTGGGAATGTTGAATTGAAGTTTAGAATTGAATTGGACCAAAATTGGGGTCAATTGGGTATGTTTGGTTTGACATTGGGTCCACTTTGGGTTAAAATGGGTCGATTTGGGGGTTTTGACAAAAGTAGGGTAAATTGACAAAATTGGCCCATGGTGTAGTTGGACAAAATGAAATTGGGAATATTTGGGATTTTCTGGAATTTTTTGGGAATTTTCTGAATTTTTGGATTTTTAGGCCAAGAAGGGTATTTTGGGTATTTGGAGGGTATTGGGGAGTATTTTTGGAATTTTTGGTATTTTTGGGTATGGATGATCAATTTGAGTGATGTGGAGGTGTTTGGGATTGATTTTGGAAAATTTTAGGTAATTTGGAGATTTTGCGAAAATTTGGGTAATTCGAGGGTTTTGGGTAGGTTTAGTAGGTGTAGGGTCCCGGGGTCGAAAATTGAAAATTTGGGAAATTGAAGATTGGGTGAATTTGGGTGGGGTGAAATCATTTTGGTTGAGCCATGAAGCCATTTCAAGCCCATATGAGCCATGAAAGGACTCATTTGAGGCATTCACTATGTTGTTCATAACCCTCTTAGCCAAGGGCTTAGGGGTTAAGGACCATCCATGTGAATCACCTACATGAGTCAGGAGGTCAAGTTGGGTATGGGTGTGGTTTTAGGAAGTGTGTGGAAATGTAGTGTGTAGGTGTAGTGTATGTCGGCCCCTTCATCGGACCAGGCCACCCAGAGGGCGATCCTAAGGCCAAAGAGTCCTATAGGAACTCATCCTTTAAACTTCCATATTTGATTTCAACCCTCTAGGTGATTAGGGGTCTATAGTCAAGTTTGTGGAGTTTGCGGGGAGTTTAGAAGTGGTTTGAATTTCTAAAAGGCGGGTCCCAATTCTAGTCCTCTAAGATAGTCAAAGGAAAAGCCTAAGGCTAGATCCTAAGCACTAAAAAGAAG
Source organism: Papilionanthe hookeriana x Papilionanthe teres (assembly GCA_022702705.1). Taxonomy (NCBI): domain Eukaryota; kingdom Viridiplantae; phylum Streptophyta; class Magnoliopsida; order Asparagales; family Orchidaceae; genus Papilionanthe; species Papilionanthe hookeriana x Papilionanthe teres. The sequence continues at coordinate 228,414 of JAKZJZ010000027.1, read as the reverse complement.
AAAAGGAAGACCTCATCAAAAATGAGGTCAACAACGACACATCTCTTTGGGCTGCAAGGGATTAAAAATGCCTTGAAGGGCTGATGATGTCCATTTTTGACCTGCAACCACATTTTGTGAACTGAAATAGTGGACTATACTTCATTGCCAGGGAAACGCACTACGCTCGCTTGGAATTTTTCCAACATCCATCATCTTGGCCCTGAAATCATGACTTAAATTTCTAGGGTTTTGTACACCCCAACATGCCTTAAGTGCCCCAAAAGTGCACTACATAACATCCTCAGTTTGATAAAAAATGACTTGACATGTCACATCATCACTCCACATATCAACAGTACAAATTTTTGGGGCCCCATATTTTTGTCTCACCTATTATTATATGTTCTCTAATATTATACCTCATAACAGAGCATCTCACTGGCTGCGGGGGCATGAAAAATGTCATGTCAGGACGACAATATCCATTTTTAATGTGCCAGCCCATTTTTTTAACTTAAACGGTGGACTATACATAACCGACGGAGCAGCGCGCCAATACTTACTTGTAATTTAGCTAAATTTAATCATCTCACCCTAAAATCATGAATTTTATGTTTTTATTTTTTTCATGCATCTCAGTGGGGCAAGGAAAACCCAAAAAGTGCATGAGGAATGCCCTGAAATTACCAAAAAATGATATGACGTGTCATAACATCATTCAACCTATCATGTTGTATTATTTTTTGGCACCTCATATTTTTGTATTACTTAATATTACATGTTATAAAACGTTATAACTCATAACAGACCATCTTGTAGGTTGTGGGGGACTATAAAATGCCTCAGCAGGCTGAAAATTTTTCATTTTTCTCATATAACCCCCGTTTTTGAGCTAAAACGGTGGATTATATATCACCGCTTGGAGTGCGTCCGCGCTCATTTAGAATTTGGACAAATTCCATCATTTTCGCCCTCAAATCATGACTTTTATGTTTTTAGAGTTTTAGTGCATCTTGTAAACAACCCAGAAGTGCATGACTTAGTGTCCCAAAATTGCCAAAAATGACATGACATGTCACAACATCATTCCACTTAATGCACTTCACCATTTTTTGGTGCATCATATTTTTGTATCGCCTAGTATTAAATGTTCTCTATCATTACACCTCATAATGAGATGTTTTACAGGCTGTGAAGGCCTAAAAGAAGCCATGAAAGGAGGACAGTGTCCTTTTTTGTTGTGCAACCCATTTTTTTAAACCAAAACAGTTGACTATACATCACTGCCGAGGCAACACAGATTTAGCTAAATTCCACAATCCTTGCCCTTAAATCATGAATTTTATGTTTATAAGTTTTTTGTACATTTTGATAAGGGAAAAAATAACATGAAAATGCATGGGGTAACGTTCCAATGTTGCCGAATAATGATATGACCTGTCAAACCATCATTCCACATTTCACGTTGCAAATTTTTTCAACACCTCATATTTTTGTATTGCCTAATATTACATGTCCTCTAACCTTATGCCTCATCTCATGGGCTGTGGGGGATCAAAAAAATGCCTTGGTATGGTGATATAATCTCTTTTGAAGTGCAACCTAATTTTTTGAATTGATACGGTGAACTATACATCATCTCCAGAGCAATGCACCAATGCTCACGTGGAATTTGGCCAACATCCATTTTCTTGGCACTCAAATAATGAGTTTTATGTTTCTATGGGTTTAGTGCATCTCAACATGGCTTCAATAACTCAAAAGTGCACTGCGTAGAAATTGTCTAAAAATGACATAACGTGTCACAACATCATTCCACAAATCGTGCTGCACCATTTTTTTGCGTCCCGTATTTGTTTATCGCCTAATATTACATGTATTCTAATGTTATACCTCATGAAGATCCATATCGTGGACTACGGGGGCCCAATAAATGCCTTGGCAGGGTGACAGTGTATATTCTTGACAAGTAATTCCATTTTTTGAATCAAATCAATGAACTATACATCACCTCCGGGGCAACACACCGATGCTCACTTGGAATTTAGCCAATTTCCATCATCTCTACCCTCAAATCATGAATTATATTTGTAGGGTTTTGGTACATCTTGATGTGATTTAAAAATCCCAAATGTGCACGACATTACATTCTTTGATTGCCAAAAAAGACATGTCCTGTCACAAGATCATTCCACTTATCGTGCTGCAGCATTTTTTCGCGCCACATATTTTTTATTAACCTAATATTACATGTACACTAACATTATACCTCATAACAGGCCACCTCATAGGCTGCGGGAGCCCAAAAATGCCTCGGTGGGGCGACATTGTCCATTTTTGAATTTAAACAGTGGACTATACATCACCACCAAGGCAATGCACTGATGTTCTCTTGGAATTTGGCCATCATCACTCATCTCATCCCTCAAAGCATGAGTTTTATATTTTTTAGGGTTAAGTGAATCCCAAATTAGCTTAATTAACCTGAAAGTGCACTACGTATTGTTCCGATATTGCCAAAAAATGACATAATGTGTCACAACATCATTCTACATATCATGCTGTACTATTTTATCATGCACCATATTTTTATATCACCTAGTATAGTTGACCTCATTTTTGATGAGGTCTTCTCTTCTTCTCTTTAGTACTTAGGATCTAGCCTTAGGCTTTTCCTTTGACTATCTCAGAGGACTAGAATTGGGACCCACCTTTTAGAAATTCAAACCACTTCTTAACTCCCTGCAAACTCCACAAACTTGATTGTAGACCCCTAATCACCTAAAGGGTTGAAATCAAATGTGGAAGTTTAAAGGATGAGTTCCTATAGGACTCTTTGGCCTTAGAGCGCCCTACAGGTGGCTCGGTGCAGTGAAGGGGCCGACTTACACACACTACACTTATACACTACACCTACACACTACACTTCCACATACCTCCTAAAACCACACCCATATCTAACTTGACCTCCCGACTCATGTAAGTGATCCACATGGATGGTCCTTAACCCCTAAGCCCTCGGCTAAGAGGTTAGGAACAACATAGTGAATGCCTCGAAATGAGTCCCTTCATGGCTCATGTGGGCTTGATATGGCTTCATGGCTCAACCAAAATGATTTCTTTCCACTTAAATTCACCCGATCTTCAATTTCCCAAATTTTCGATTTTTGACCCCGGGACCCTACACCCGCTAGCTTTACCCAAAACCCTCGAAATTACCCAAATTTCTCAAAAATTTCCAAATTACCCAAAATTCTCTAAAATCAATCCCAAACATTTCCAAATCACTTAAACTGATCATCCATACCCAAAAATACCAAAAATTCCAAGAAAACCTCCCGATACCCTCCAAATACCCAAAATACCCCTCTTGGCACTAAAAATCCAAAAATTCAGAAAATTCCCAGAAAATTCCAAAAAATCCCAAATATTCCCAATTTCATTTTGTCCAATTACACCATGGGCCAATTTTGTCAATTTACCATACTTTTGTCAAAACCCCCAATTTGACCCATTTTAACCCTAAGTGCACCCAATGTCAAACCAAACCTACCCAATTGACCCCAATTTTGGTCCAATTCAATTCTAAACTTCAAATCAATATCCCAAATACCAATCTAGACCAAATCCAAGCCCAATTTGATTGACATTTGGATCCAATCTCACTTTTGGCCTTAAAGCCCAATTTGGACCCATGACCTAAACCTAACCCAAACTCACCCAATTCAACTCCAATTAACCCCAAACCTTTTCTAAATCTTCCTTAACATTCCCAAAAACAAAACACTAACATGATTTGCCCAAATTTAGACCCAAACCCCACTCAAATTCAACCCAAGGCTAAAGGACCCATTTTTGACCTAAACCCAAACCTAACCCAAATGAGCCCAAACCCCAAAATCAAAGCCCAACCAAGGCCAAAACCTCTTTGAAACACTCCCATAAACATTTCTCAACATTGATTTTACATCAATTTCAACTCTAGCCCAACATTAGCCCAACTTGGCCCACTTTGACCCATATGGGCCCACTTACCAAATAAACCAAAATTCGAACCAATTCAACTCCAAATCACACCAAATTGATTCCAAGCCCTTCATAGAACATCCCTAAACCAATTATGACATTTATTTGACAAAGTTCTTCACAAAATTTTTATCCAAATGCCCATCCTAAAATCAAAAGCCCATTTCCCTTAAACTTTCCTAAAAGCCCACTTCACCACATCCAAAGGCCCAAAATCTACCCTAAAGCCCACATGACATCTCCATTTGTCATCCACTTAATTAAATCCATTACCTAAGTCCTAAATTCACCATCAAATTATTCCAAATCAAGTTTCATACAAATTTCCATCAAATTACCAAAAATTCTTAAAACCCATTTTCATGAAATTGACCAAACCTTTTCCCAAGTCAAAGGTGAGCCATGCAAGCCATGGACAAGCCACATGAAGCCATGGAAGGCTTGACATGTGATCAAGCCATTAATGACAAAAGGAGGGGCCCCTTTCCTAATCCTCCTTAACCCCTTTTTTACCTTAAGCATGTCGCACACTAAACCATGCTTAGCCACCTCATCATGGATGGAGACCACACCACTCTCCCTTGGTCGACCCAACTGATCCTCTCGGCCCAAAATCGAGGCCATGGGGAGGTGCACCCAACCCAAACCAATGGGTTGACCAAATTAAGGCCAAAATGACCCCCTCCCCATTCCATTTTAATTCAAACACTTTACACATGTCCAAGCCCAATTGACTTCACCATTGCCAAGCCACGACCTCCTCGGTCGAGATGGTGACCCATGCCTGCCGGCCAGCCGCCCGGATCGCCGGAAAACACCACACCCGAGAGCATCATGTGAGCCCAAGCTTGGAATTCTCACCTGCTGAGTTGCCCCATGCCCGATGGCCACCATGGCTGTTCTTCTCCTCACCGGAGCAGCTGATCCCATGCCTCGACTCCCCCGGGAGGCCCTCCACCCTCTCCTATTTAAACTCCACCCCTCTCGGCCATGAGAGGAGCCGAGCACAAACCTTGCCGAAACTACGCCAAAATTGTTCCGGACCCTTCTCCACCCTTAGAGCGAGTTGATCCCAGGTGTCGATTTGCCACTAATCCCCACCGACAAAATCCGATTTCCCGATTGAAATTCCACCCAAAACCAGGACACTTCTCCACGGTGAGCCAATTCCCAAATTGATTGGTTCTACACCTTCACCGGACCGAGGGAAGGTGTCCACGCAGCAAAAGCCCCATCTCTAGGCCACCCAGGTTGCTCCGGCCTCCAAGCTTTGTGATCGGGCTTGGTCGAAATCACATCCGGACAATTCACTGGACCGGGAGACTTCATGCTGGAGCTTGCGGGATCCAATCGAAGGTGCAACAACTCTCGGATTGAAGCCACACTTCTACGAGCAAAGGTATGAGCTAATTCTTTATCCCGAGCTTCGGAGATTCTCCATTTCAAATGCCTTAATTTCAATGCATGTTAACCGTATAGATGTGTTCGTCTCTTCAAGACGAATCCATAGAGCATAAGAACATGAAAATCCATTGAGAATCGAGTGAGATCTTAGGGATTTAGTGTGGACGGCTCTCGGGTGAGAACACTTGGGGACGATGAACGGATGCCGTCCATTCGATACACGCGCGGACGAACGGCTCAGATGGCGTCGGACCGAGGAGACGGTACGAGAACCGCGGGGCCCGGGCTGCTGACTCAGGTGGCGGCGTCGAATGGGAGCGCGACGCGTGTGCGTTCGGAGCTGCCGAGGTTGACGCGGCGCCGCATGGATAAATAGAAAATTAGGGTATTTTTCTATTTATTTAATTCCCTAAACTTCAAAAATTCATATCTCTGTGTAGAAAAATCAGAAAAATAAAATAAAAATACCCTCTTGCTCAGATGAACAGAGGAGAATAATGTGGAAAAGAAATCATTTAATTTCATCAAGTATTTTATTTTTTATAATTTATTTAATCTCTGCATTATTTTAATTCTCCATGCATGTATACAATTCACCATGGCATGAGACCATAGGGCTTTGAAGCCTCCGAATTTGGGAACATTCCCTGAATTTTCCAAAGTCGGAGGCCATCCCTATGAAAAGTTATTGATTTTTCAAATTCAGGTTACTTGTTTTGAGTATTTTAATTCCAATAAATAGCATGTTGTGAAATAAATTCTAGGAAAATTTGGTGATGTTCCTTATGACCGAGAGAACCCTAGGAAAAATAGGTTTTGACTTAGTTCATTTAAAACAACCCTAATTGGCTTAAACACCCAAAATAGGTCTTTATTTAATTAGAGTTAACCAGGCATCAAATTGACTTGAAATCAATTCTCCACTGACCTTTAGGATCAGAGGAATCCACCATAAAAGTTTGAGGTCAATTGGACTTGGTTAGCCCCACTAATTGGGTTGATTAAGCCACTTAGCCATTTTAAACTTTAAAAATTCATAACTTTTAAAATACCTTTCAAAAATTCACTAAATTGGTTTTGGGGCCTCTCTGATATCAGGGGAACCTAAGAAAATTAAAATTTCAATTTTCTAAAAAAGTTGATTTTTAATAATATTTTAATATTTTTAATAATTAAAAAATAATAAAAATCACAAAAATAATAAAATTCACCAAAATGTCACATTTTGAATTTTAATCACATAGGAACAAATACCACATTTTTCTTAGGTCTATTTAGTGAGATATTAAATTTTAAAGCTTTAAGGTAATTTTAAAGTTAAAAAAAATATATATATTTTCTAGCTTTTTCACTAAAATAATTTTAATAAATTATAGAAAAATCAGAAAATTGCAAAATTTGTTTCTCTGATTTCCTTGATATCAGAGAGATTTTTTGAAAATTATAAAATCCATTTTTCAACATTTATTTTATTTTTAAATTAATTAACACTCCAAAACTTCAAATAATTATAATGAAAATAATATAATTCAAAAAATCACCAAAATTGGTTCAAGTGGTTCTCTGGTCATTAGGAATGTCCCCTAATTTTCTTAAGGATAGAAACTTTCCCTTGGTCATGTTATTAAATTTTCCTTGAAAATCTCTATTTTCTACCAAAAATAATTATATAAATAAATTGAATACAGAAAAATCACATTTTCTCCTCTCATGTCTTTATTGGCGTATGAGTGAAGTTACATAAAAATTTCAAGTTCATTTGAGTTCAATTTAGTGAGTTATGAAATCATTAAGCTTAAAGGGTAAAGTGGTAATTAAATTTTTAACCCTTAATTAAAACTTTAGGTTTAATAAAAAATTAACAAGTAAAATATTTGATCCTAATCTGATTTGGATGATTGAAATTCAAATAATTAAAGGGTAGAAACCCATTAAACAATTTTAAAATGATTAAACTTTAATTAAATAATTGATTAAATTTGGAAGAATAATAAAATTGGAATTATTAAAATAGGGATATTATTAGGAAGAGATTTATTCTTTAATTTAAAAATCCCTAAATTAATTATCTCATTAATATTCAATTCTTAATTAAAATGATAACTCAAATTTAAAATATTAAAAGACTTAATCATTAAACTAAATTTAAATTATTAAACTCTTTTAAAAAAATTTCAATTAAAATTAAATAAAATTAAAATTAAATTAAATTAAATTAAATTAAATTAAGATTAAAAAATTAAATTAAATTAAATCAAATTAAATTAAATTAAATCAAATTAAATTAAATTAAACAAATTTCAATTAAAATTAAATTAAATTAAATTAAATTAAATTAAATTAAATTAAATTAAATTAAATTAAATTAAATTAAATTAAATTAAATTCAATTCAATTAAATTAAATTAAACTAAATTAAATTAAATCAAATTAAATCAAATTAAATTAAATTAAATTAAATTAAATCAAATTAAATTAAATTAAATAATTAAATTAAATTAAATTAAATTAAATCAAATTAAATTAAAATTAAATCAAATCAAATTAATTAAACATCAAATCAAATTAAATTGAACTATATTGAATTAAATTAAATTAAAACTCAATTAAATTAAATTAAATTAAATTAAATTAAATTAAATATAACATCACCTAAGACATAAAGAATTCAAAATAAATCTAAAATAACTTGAACACTATTCCAAATTTAAACTCATTAATGGAAATTAAACTAAATCACAAATCATTTGAACACCAATTTGCCCTCGAAAGCTTTGGTTATTATAACTCCTAAACAGAACATTAAATGAAATGTTACTTCACTCATAGGATATTGAAATGTCCTAGTTCACTGAGCAAGTTAACAAAACTTGAATTCTCGGACGATTAATTCATTTGTATAATTAAATTCATTTGGACTTAAAACAATCCTAGAAATATTGAAAAGATGTTTAAGATTTGTCTTAAGCACTTCCTCGATACGATAGGATGTTTATAAGAACAATTGAATTTAATTATTCTTTGATGAAGAAAATCGTCCTTAAACAAAAAAACACAAAGAACCTAGACGTCATAAGAGATGACTAGCTATAGGATTAGGAATTTGGTAGAAAACCATAACCTTTCCCTTAGCTTTACCTAGGAACTTGCTTAAATATTCTAATTGTGTTTTAAGTGTAGCTTGGGATGACGGGAAGACCCTCCAGTACGCTTTTATTTTATTGCAATTTACTTTCTTGCAATTTACATTATTGCAATTTACTTTATTGCAAATGCACTTTACTTTTCTTGCATGATAAGACAACTGTTGCATGAAAACCCACACCTTTAGGATAGCCCCTAAAACTGAAACCAAAACTAAATTAAAAGTCATTGCAAGATAAAATTCACCGCCACAACATTTCAAAATATAAAACAACTCAAAATTTAATCACAAACAGAACACAAAACTACAATTGCAACTAAATTAAAACGTCCCGTTGGATGATCGGGAATACCTCGGATGATGTAACCTACGTGTTGCTAACGGGATTTCCCACGGTCTAAATGAAAGTGTGGAACTCATTCGGTTGAGTTTAGCAAATTCATCTGGACTAAGTGAATCCGATAAAAATAATGATGCCGGAAGGATGGAACCGTGGGATCTTAACCGGTGTCGTTATAATCAACTTTAAGATTTGTTTTAATCAAAATACAAAAAACACTTGGAAAATTAAGACTTCTCTAAACCAAAACACTTTTCTCATCTCCTGATTTATGATTTCTAAAACTAAACCTCTGCAACAATAAGGAGCTCAGAGCATGGTGGGCAGCACGGCCATCGTCGTCGACAAAACCTGAGTCTACTTCAACAAAACTTTCCTAGAATTAAATAACCAAGCCATAGGATTTCGAGGTAGTTTGCACTAGTGCAACATAAATCCTCAACCTTTTGTTAGGCATTTGCCTTGCAAATTAAGCCCTAACCGGACTTAGGATTCCGAGGTAGTCGTCGATACGACATAAACCCTCACATCTTCAAGGCTATTTGTATGATTCTATCATATAAGTATAAGTCCTAATTAATTAAAATTGACAAGATCAAAACATTTAAAAATATTAGGACTTTCTTAAATCTAAGCCAAACAATAGGATAGTCGGGAAATTACCGAAGTTCACTTCGAATCCGTGATTTCTCCTACTTTTCTTCCTTTGGATTCACAAAACAAAATGTTCCAAACTTGATCCATTCCCTATTGAAATTCCAAAATTCAATCCCTTGAAAACTTAAACTTTGAAATCCTTGAGAGCGGAATTATTGATTATTATCGAGAGTTTTCTTAGGTGATTCCCGTCACTTAAGATGTAATTAACTATAGGGGCTTGCCCTTATAGGGAATTTTGAAGAACCCGAGTAATATAAACCCTGTTTAATGTTTTCATATTAAGCGGGGAATTTTGTCGGCTTATAAAATTGGTTCGCGGACCAAACGGATGTCACAAATCTTCTAGTTTATTTAATCGAGCCCCCCCGTCAAGCAGTGTGTCTATCCTTAGGGATAGATACACGGTTTGTGGTGCGGTGCTCGTTTATATAAACTATTTGGGATGTGAGATCGGTTTAGTCTCATATCTTAAAACCTTCAAATTTGAAATTATTTTCAAAATCAAATACTACTTTTCAAATTTATTTATTTAAATTAAATTAAAAATTCGCCGACAGATTTCTGTTAGGCGACCCCTCTTCAAAATAAAACACAACCTAAAAATATGCCGACAAGTATTACCTGTCCTCTAATATTGTACCTCATAACATGCCTTTTCACGGGCTACAGATGCTAAAAAATAACCCGATGGGGCAATGGTATTCTTTTTTGACGTGCAACACCATTTTTTGAATTAAAATGATGGACTATACTTCATCGTCGGGGAAACGTTTAGACGCCTACTTTGAGTTTAGCTAAATTCCATCATTTTGGCCTTAAAATATTTAATTTTATGTTTATAGAGTTTTTGAGCTCGTTAGGGCAAAAATAACTCAAAATTCCACTAGGTAACGACTGAAATTATAAAAAAATGATCTGACATGTCATAACATCATTCAACATATCGTGTTGCTCCATTTTTTGGCTCCCTATATTTTTATATCACCTAATTTTATATGTCCTCTAACATTATACCTCATTTCACTAGCTAAAAGGAACAAAAAATTCCTCGACAGGCTGACGGAGTCCGTTTTGACGTGCAACCTCATTTTTTGAATTTAAACGGTGCTATACTTCACCACGGGGACAATGCACCATTGCCCGCTTGGAATTTGGCTAACATCCATCATCTTAGCTCTCAAATTATGAATTTTATGTTTCTAGGGTTTTATCATATTCCAACATGGCTTAGACACCCTGAAAGTGCACTACGAAACATAAAATGACATGACGTGTCACAACATAATTCTACACATCGTTTTGTACCATTTTCTTGAGTTCCATATTTTTTCTTGCTCAATATGACATGTTCTTTAAAATTATACCTTATAACAGGCCATTTTATAGGCCACAACAGCTTGAAAAATGCCCTGATAGAGCGGCGACATCCATTTTTGATGTGGAACCCCATTTTTTGTACCAAAACGATGGACTATACATCACTGCCAAAGCAACATGCCGCCGTCTACTTGAAATTTGGCCAACATCCATCATCATGGTCTCCAAATCATGGCTTTTATATTTATAGGGTTTAATGCTTTGCAACATGGCTTAAACTCCCGAATGTGCAATACGTTACGTTCCGAGATTGCTGAAAAATGAAATGACGTGTCAAAACAACATTCCAAATATTATGCTGCACCATTTTCTGGTGGCCCATATTTTTTTATCACTAAGTATTACTTGTCCTCTAACATTATACCTTATAATGATCATTTCACAGGCTGCAAATCCCCAAAAAATGCCCTGGTAGGGCGACATTGTCCGTTTTTAACGTGCAACCCCTTCTTTAGAACTGAAACAGTGGACTATACATCACCGTTAGAACAACACACCGACAATCACTTGGAATTTGGCTAAATTCCATGATCTTAGTCCTAAAATAATGAATTTTATGTTTCTAGAGTGTTCCTGCATCTTGTTGTGGCAGAAACAGCTCGAATGCGCACGAGGCAACGTCCTAAAATTACCAAAAAATGATTTGACGTGTTACAACATCATTCCACATATCGTGTTGCACCATTTTAGGGCACCCCACTCTTTTGTATTACCAAATTTTATATGTCCTCAAAGATTATAACTCATCTCATAGGCTACAAGAGCTCAAAAATGACCCGATAGGTCGATGGTGTCCGTTTTGATGTGAAACATCATTTTTTCAATTGATTAGTTGGACTAAACTTAACTCACAGGGCAACGCACTAGCGTTCGCTTGAAATTTATCCAACCCCATCATCTCATCCCTCAAATTATTAATTTTAAGATTCTAGTATTTTGGTGCATCCTCACGTGGCTTAAACAACCTGAAAGTGCACTACACAAAGTTCAGAGATTGCTGAAAATTGACATAGCATGTCACAACATCATTCCACATATCGTGCTGCACTATTTTCTTGTGACCCATAATTTTGTATCACTCATTACATTTCCACTAATAATATACCTCATAACAGGCTAATTCACGGGCAGCGGGGGCCCGAAAAATGCTACGACAGGGCGATGGTGTACTTTTTTGACGTGGAGACCTAACTTTTTTGAACTGAATCAGTAAACTATATATAACGGTCAGGGCTACTAACCCCTAAAAAATTCTTTAAGACTCAGGTAGAATACGCAAGTGAACGGTCAAACTAGTACCAGATTTTATTGAGTCTAGATTGTCTATTCCACTGAAGCACCGGGTGAACAAATTTAGGAAAAAGTTCTATCTTACTTAATTCATCCTCAGTTTGGAATTTAAAGAGATTTGAGTTTTACTAACCATTCCTACTGCAATGCAAATAAGTTTAAATTTTCTCCTATAGAAATTCTAATTATTCTATGTGAATTGGTGATAACCAGGCATTAAAGTTACGTTTCCTTGCAGTGATATTAGTGGTGTGTAGAAAATAAAAAATACAAATTGAAATGTGGCTAGTGACAAATAGAAGCATTTATCTTCTTTACCCTCTCTTGAGTGAATAAAGAAGTTTGGTTAAAGTGGCCTTAATTACTTATGCCCCACTTTGAACCCAAAAACAATTATCTCCCTATTTATTTGCATCTCCCTATAGGATACTTTTGCTTCATACCCTATAGTTCAACATGATATTCCTAGTTGTTCATTCCATAGCTCTCCCAAGTTATTATGGGTTCACAATGAATTTTAAAAACTCATAAGGCCAGAATGATAGGTAAATGAAAAGCAGAAGGAAAATCATCAAATTCAAAGTTAAAGACAATTTAAAATCATTTCCACATTTCTACACATCCTACTACATCACCACAAGGATAAGGTAGAGGAGATCACTAAAAAAACATAGATAAAACACCACATGGTTTCATAGAAATAAAAATAATCCACATATCAAAGTGTTTACAGAAAAATTCAACACTTAAGCACAATAATATTTATCTCTCTCCCTTAATACAACCTTCAGAATACTCCACACAAGCCCTTACGAATTCAATGTAGACTCTCCTCACTTTAACACTCAGATCCTCACCAATTCTCTACTCTAGTCTTGATCTTTCTAGCCCAGAGCAAGCCTTGCACACTACAGATATATCTCTCATGATTTGTGGAACTTTCCATCCTTCTCCCCCAAAAGATCCTTTTAAAAAATCAGTCCTCCTTAAATAAACTTTAATATTCTCTGTTCAATATGCCCATGGTTTGCCCAAACAATGCTTTGATCAGGTGAATCAAATTGCTGCAACTGCAAATAACTCAGTTCTGGCACCTAGGCGCCCAACTTTCTTGTCACTAAGGCCTTGACTTTCACATATAAAGCCTTGGCTCCCATTGGCTAGCACCTAGGCCCCAACCCACTATTTTGACTTTTGCTTCATTTCTCCTCCTTTTGCTCCATGTTTCTTCCAGTTTGTTCCACTCATAATACCTATTATACCTGCAAGAAAAAACAAAAATACCTCTCTTTAAAGTGTAATTTCATCCAAAAAGATGTGCAAAACATAAAATAATTCATTAAATCTATTCACAAATAAGAATCTCCCAAAATTAAAGGTTACTTGTCCTCAAGTAACACTAGAATATTAAAAAACAAATTAATTTTATCTGAGGAAGTGGGGTTCATTAAAAATATCAACAATTTTACTTCAAGAAATTCATAGTGTTTCTTTTGGTTAATTCTAGTAAATAAGCCTAAACCTAGGGTATAAAAAACTTTTCACTCAACCAAGAAAATCTTAAGTTCTATTTATTTTAAAATGCAATTAATACTTGATAGTTTTGGTAACTTAGATTATAAAAAAATAGAATTAATATTATGTTTTAAAAAGGGTTACTAGTACACCGTAAATACAAGCAAGTTTATGAATGTAATAAAGCTTTAACACTAAAAAAGGGTATAGTGAAACCAATTTTTGATACGACATCTCCTCAAACTTCTCCTCCTTCAATATTTTCATCTGATTTCTTTCTTTTCCTTTTCTTTTTTTATTTGCTTTAGGCTGTACTTTAATACTTAACATAAATTTAGGTGGATTACTGTATCTGGATAGCCTTTTATAAATTTTTGAATTCCGTTATCACCCCCTCAAAGTTAAACCTCCCACACCCCTTTACCATTTAAGCTTGTGAAAAATTTGAAAGTACTAGTTAAAATAAATATTTCATAGAGACTCAATTCTTAATAAATATAAACTTAAGAATAGCTAATTTCACAAAAATAATTATTTTTAAAAATAAATAAATAATTCATTTTTTCTACTTATTGAATTACAAGTTATCTTAACTCTAGTCTAATGTCATTATATAGAATTTAAAATAAGAAACTTTGTTTATCCTTTATAAAAAATTCTAGTAATTTTAAATTAACTCCACATTCCTCAAATTCTAGAATATAACAGTTTAAATACTTGTTATTGAGGACAAATAAATTTATTTTTTTACAATGATTTTTCTCCCTCCTCAAACTTAATTTTTATCATATAAATCAATTTGAAACATGAATATAAGTAGGGAAAATTTTCATAGACATACTTCCTATAGCATGTGCTTATCACAGAATTAACAGTTTAAGCTCAATACAAATATATGCCATAACATGTATATTAAAGCTAATAGGGGTGAAATAAAACTACAATAAAGGAAGTATAACTAACTTAACAGATAATAGAAATGAACTGAATATGAGAGTACAATAGAAGTAGCAACAAATAAAAAAAAAATAAAATCCAGTACATCCATAAAAACATACAACAATAAAACTAAATATAATCAAACCTTATCCTCCTCATCATCATCTTCATCATTTGAATCTTCTTGATCATCAGATTCCTCCTCCTCTGAAACCTCCTCCATCGGTTGGCTCTTCTCATATAACTGTTATGGAGGACAAGTTGGGAACTCCAATGAGTTGTCCCCGCCTATCCACTGGCTTATCCAGTATATCCCTAAGTGAGCAGCATAGGCGGAGGCATGATGATCAAATTGGCATTTATATTGCAAATCTAATGGCGATAAGTGTTCAACCAATCTATACCCTTCATCATGAAATATAGTAGTGCAATCTTCTACTCTATGTATTTGTTGTTAAGACATTCTTATCAGAGTAGTAGGAGTAGGTTTGTAAGGGGTAAAAGCACGAGGCTAATGGAAACCTTGATCTTTACCTCTTCCAAAAATTGTATTTATCCTACATAATCCTATTTTCCAACTAGAGATTGGTTTTAAGGATGGAGTATCTCCTAAATACTGCTAGTAGGTACTCTAAAACACTGACATAAAGCAAATATTGTAGAGGGATGCCCCAAACCAACTGTATTTCTGCCATGAGAGGTTTTTATGATATAATAGTAAATTATGGAACCAACATCAATGGGTCTCATTTGCAGTTTACAGAAGTTCCATAAAGCGCGATCTCTAGTTACTCTACTTAGATTCGTAGAAGGAAGCATTTTGGAAGAAATAAAGTAATGCCAAGCATGAGCAATTCCACCCCTTTGTTTAGCATGAAAGTTTACTTTAACTTCATTTTTAACATTCAAAACTCCTCTGCTACTGTATAATTCATGGATAACCTTCTTCAAGAATGCATCAGTGGGAGTACAACTAGAATATTAACAACCAGGGACATCATCCCAGGAATATAATTCATTAATTTGAGAAGGTGAGATGTCCACAAATTTCCCTCTCACATACACAGACATATCAATTGCTTCAGTTAGATTAGCTTAAAATTCCCTGACTACAAAAACTACGGCATCGGGGGTCTTATAGCAGAACATCTCATAATGCCTTTTAACAATTACATTCTCAATCATACCCTTAGGTTCAATGAAACATCGCTCAGTAAACATTTTCTTTGCCATCAAATGATCATTGTAACGCTTCTGAGCTTTGGAGCTTACAAATTTCTTTTTGTCGAACGAAGAACTGGCCTTACCCCCTTTTGGTTTTATGAGCCATCAAAAAGTAGAGATGATGAAAATACAAAGGAATGAAGTATACAGTGATGATGGATGAACACAAAATGAAAGTTGTTGGCTAAATCAAGCACTCCTCTAAGAAATCTCCAAATCACCGAAAATCCAAAAGAATTCAGAATGAAAAATAAAAAACTGAGCTTAGGATGCAGAGTTTACCTTACAGAAGTGATTTTCACTCTAAAAAGCTTTACAAATTAAGCACAAATAGATGCTATAGGGAGGCCCTAGGTATCACCTCTCTATCTGCCGATGGAGAGTTGGGGAGGAGTTGAGAAAATGATCTAAACCAGCAAATTTAGGCAATTTATCTCCTAGGTGGAAGTGGTACCTAGGCACCGTGTTAATAGTACCAAGGCCTTACTCTTTCTGTCAGGGGCCTCGGCGCCCAAATGCCCTGACGCTAGTATGACTTGTTACCATTTTGATGCCAAGGCTACATGCTCAGATGCATAAGCCCCAAATTTGGTCCCGATCATATAATTTGTGATATTTACTCCTCTCTAAGTCTTAAATCACACAGAAGAAGTTCAAATACAAAATCCTAGATTGGTGATAAATGAGGGTTACTTATCCCATTTCTCATCATATCTCCATTCTCTAAAGCCTAACTCCAACGAAATCTTCTTCCATTGACATAAAGGTGCTTCACATATAATATGGAAAGGAGAACCTTTTGGACCAAGTAATAACTATACTATTAAGATTGGCTTATGTGTTGCCAGTCTTAAGTGTCACCCTGCCCGATAAAATATGCATATCTCTTTTAGCCCTTCTCGTAGGTGGTCGGTGGAACCAATACAAAAAAGAAACAGGTCAGAAATAGGAAGTAAAGAAATGAGATGGATTTGCTTTTTACCTAAACTTAGCATGAATCTCGATAATCATATGCTCGAGTGAGGACTAGGGTACAGAGGATAATGTTGATCCTTCTACCTCCAACTATCATATTAAAGTCGAGTCACAATGAGCAGACTAAGGATTTGTTATCTCACCTCACAAAAACACAAAATTTAATGTTCAAATACAAGTAATCACATCACAACAATAAAAAGCACAATCAAACCGCACAACATGGGTTGCCTCCCAAGAAGCACTTAGTTTAAAGTCCTGAGCCCGATGATTTCGGATATTACATGAGATTTCTCAACATTAAAAGCTGATTTATCAGTGGTCTTTCCCCTCCAAAATAGAGTTTAAGTCTTTGTCCATTAACTTTAAATTCTCTACCATCTGTAGGATTAATAATATCAACACCACCAAAAGGTTAAACTTTCACTATAGTAAATGGTCCTGACCAACTAAAATTAAATTTTCTAAGAAAAAATGTTAATCGAGAATTTAATAGCAAAAACCTCTTGTCCAGACTCGAAATATTTCCTAAGAATCTTTTGATTGTGCCATTTCTTCATTTTATCTTTATAAATCCTGACATTTTCGTACGGTTCTTACCTAATTTCTTCAAGTTCTTTTAGCTATAGTAGTCTCTTCTCCCTAGCTTCCTTCATATTATAATTAAATTCCTTAACAACCCAATAAGCTTTATGTTCCAATTCTACTGGTAAGTTATAAGATTTGCCAAATATGATCTTCTATGGAGACATTCCAATAGTTGTTTTATATGCAGTTCTGTAGGCCCATAATGATCCTATATGGAGAGTTTCCTATTACATTTGACAGTCTTTTCCAAAATCCTCTTAATTCACGATTAGAAACTTTAGCTAAACCACTAGTTTGGGGATGATAGGCTGTGGCAATTAAATATTTATTTCCAACTAATACCTCAATCTTCTATTTATAAAGTGGCTCCCTCTATCACTAAAGATCACTCTAGGCATCCCAAATTTGCTAAAGATATTTTTATTTTAAAATTTAGCAACACTTTGATCATCCCATTTTAGAAGAGCTGTAGCTTCAATCATTTCAAGACATAGTCCACGGCTATCAGAATATATATATTACCAAATGAAGGTACGAAGGGTCTCATAAAATCTAAACCCAAAACATCAAAGATCTCAATCTTCATAGTAAAATTTAGGGGCATTTTATCACACTTAAAAATGTTACGAACTCTTTAACATCAATCACAATATTTGATATATATGGTCACATCCTTAAATAAAGTAGGCCAGTAGAATTCAGATTGTAAAATCATATAAGCAGCTCTATCAACTCTAATATGTCCCCCCAACTTCAGAATCGTGATATTTTTGAATAATTTTATGGGTTTCTTCTATAGGCACACATCTCCTTATCACTTGATCCTTGTATTTCCTATACAAATGTGGGTCATCTCAAAAATAACATTTATCTTCGTGGAAATTTTATTTTGATGGTATGTCAGACCATAGGGTATAATATTGCTAACAATATAATTAACTATGTCAACATACAATAGAATATGTCATTTGGTATTAGCTAAGAGATGCTCATTAGGAAAATTCTCATTAATTTTTTCTTCAAAAGCACATGAATTTTCAAGATTAAGTCTTGATAAATGATGTGCTATTTGATTTTTAAAGCTTTTTTAATCTACTACTTCAATATCAAATTTCTACATTAAAAGGACCCATCTGATTAATCTAGGCTTGACATCCCTTTTTGACATCATATATCAAATAAAAAAATGGTCAGTGTAAACAATGCATTTAGTTCCAATCGGATAAGATCTAAATTTATTAAAAGCAAAGACTATCACCAACCGCTTATTCTCAGTGGCAGTGTAATTAATTTTGGCTTCATTAATTATCTTACTAACATAATATGTAGCCTTAAATACCTTATCACGTTGTTTTCCTAAAACCACTCCAATAGTATATTCACTTGCATTACACATTAGTTCATTAGGTTTCCCCCAATCAGGTAAAAAAAAATATAAGCGGTGACTAAATTCTTTTACAGAGTGTTAAAGGATTTTAAACATTCATGGTCAAAGTTGAATAGGACATACTTTTCCAAGAGACGACATAGAGGTTTGGTGATTTTAGAAAATCTTTTATATATCGTCTATAGAATCCAACATGTCCAAAAAAACTTCAAACTCCCCTCACATTAGTGGGTGGTGACAGTTTTTCAATAACTTGAACTTTCACAGGGCCTACTTCCGTTCCCTTTTTAGGTATTTGACGTTTCACCTAATTGAGAAAAAGGTTAGTCTCTTCACAGTGTTTTAGCACCTTAGCAAGTTGGTCCAAATAAGAGTCAAATGTAGGGCCAAACAATAAGAAATCATCCATGAAAACTTTTATCCCTTTCTCAATTAGGTCGCTGAAAATTGACATCATACACTGTTGAAATGTTGTCGGTGCATTACACAATCTAAAAGACATTCTACTAAAAGAAATGTCCCGTAAGGACTTGTGAATATTTTTTTCTCTTGATCCTCAGGAGCTATAGGTATTTGATGATACCCAGAATATCCATCTAAAAAGCAAAAATATGGATGGCCAGCTAGCCTATCCAATATCTAATCCAGAAAGGGTAAATGAAAGTGATATTTTTTAGTGGTAGAATTTAATTTTTGATAATCAATACAAATATGCCACCAAGTGATGTCTAATTTGAATTAATCAATTCTGTTCATTAACAGACATTGTCCCTCCTCCTTTCTTAGGAACATAATGAATAGGGCTAACCTAGGCACTATCTGATATATGATAAATAATTCTTGCATCTAGCCATGTTAAAAATTCCTTTTTATCAAGATTTTTCATTATTGGGTTTAATCTCCTTTGAGGATATGCCTTGAGTTTATGATTATCTTCCACTAGATCCTATGCATACATATAAAGGGACTAATCTCTTTAATATCAGCTAAGGTCCATCCAAAAGCTTTCTTAAAATTCTTTAGAGTTTCCATTAATTTTTCTTCTTGTAAGTGAGGCAAATCTTTGGATATAATAATAGGTAAAGTAGATAACTCTTCTAAGTAAACATACTTTAGGTATTTGAGAAGTACATTCATTTTAAGTTCTGGGGGTTCCTTAATGGAAGGAACCAAAGATTTACTATTTTTTCTTGTATCAAGAATCTCAAACCTCTCCTGATGGATTTTTGAATTATCAGCAATCAATAGAGCAGATTCATCCTGACAGTCAGAAATATTATCCTTATCCAAATCTTGCTCTTTTGATTTACTTTCATAATTTTCTCGAAAATGGATATTAAATAAATAATTAATGAAATCCATCCAAAAACACAAATTTTCATTTCTTTTAGAAGGATACTTCAAATATTTTAATACATTGAAATTTATCTTCTGATCATTTACTCTCATTATTAATTCACTTTCTGCACATCTTTCATTGTTCATCTAGTGGCTAGAAAAGGTCTACCTAGTATAATAGAATTTTTTTTATCTTCCTACATGTCTAATACAATTAAATCATCAGGAAAAATAAATTAACAAGAACATCTTTAACAAGAACATCTTCTATAACTCTTTTAAGATAAGTGATCGATCGATCAACCAATTGAATGGTTATAGTAGTAGAAGACACTTCTCTTAATCCTAAACTTATGAAAATAGCTAATGGCATAAGGATTATACTAGCTCTAAGATCACATAAAGCATTTTCATAAAATATTTCTCCAATTGCACAAGAGATAGTAACGCTCTCAGGAACCTTAAGTTCTTGATGAAGTTTTTTTGCAGGAAAGCGCTGCACTCTTCACTAAATGAAACTGTCTCATAATATACAAGCTTCCTCTTTTTGTTGAGGATGTTTTTCATGTACTTCACGTAACTGGGCATTTGTGATAAAGTCTCGCTAAAAGGAATATTAATCGTTAGATTCTTAAAAACTTATAAAAATCTAAATAATTATTGATCTAGTTTTTGCTATTGCAATCTTTAAGGAAATAAAGTTGGAAGTTTTTCTAAGTTAATCTGAGTTGGTGAAACTGGTTTCTCTACTTAGGAATATTTTTCTTAGGTTTTTTAAGCTTTGAATGCTCTTTCTCCAACTCAAGATTCTTCTGAACTACATCTTCCAACTTTTTTCCACTTCTTAACCTCACAGCTTTGACGTGCTCACTATTATTCTCCTTAGGGTTAATCTTGGTATTGCTAGGAAGAGTTCCTTGAGGTTGATTTCTAAGTGAGTTAGTAAATAGCATTTATTGATTCTCAATATTTCTTATCAAAGTACCTTGATTTTGCAGTTGATTTCCCATTTGTAAAACAACTTCTTTCAACGAAAACTTCTTTTCCTTAAATTGTGGATTCTGGTTAAACACAAGAGGATAAGAAGGTCTAAAGTTATAATTAACTTGATTATTCCAATTACCAATATGATTTGCTTGATCATTACCCCATTTTTGGTTTCCTCCACCAAAAATTGTTATTCCAATTAAAATTAGGGTGATTCTTCTAACCTAGGTTGTAGAAATTAGAATAAGGATTGTTAGGACTATTGTTTATCACGTCTAAAGTTTCATATGATGAAGTTTTAGGGTCAAAAAATTGTCCAAATAAATTTTTCTCAATTATTTATGGTACTTGTGATTGATTCATCCCAAATTGGTCTAACTTTCTAGATATAGCTGCTACCTGAGAAGTTACAAATGCAAGACATCAGTGTCATGTACACTAGCTACCTTCTTTGGTTTTACTCTCTCAGTAGCCATTAGATGTTGTTAGCAGCCATTTCCTTAATTAGGGAATAGGCTTCATCAAATGGCTTCAACATAAGCGAACCACTAGCGACAACTTCAATAATAAATCTAAGGGATCCTACTAAACCGTTATAAAAAGTACAGACTATCAAGCAATCTGGCAGAGCCTGATGCAAGAACTTTCTTAGAAGTTCTTTAAATCTTCCCCAAGCTTCATATATCGACTCACCTTCATGTTGGAAAAATGAAGTAATATCAATCCTTAGTTTTACCATTTTTGATGATGAGAAATATTTGGTTACGAATTATTAGGCTAGTTAATTCCACGTCATAATAGATCCAAGTGTTAATGAGTTTAACCACATTTTGGCTTTATCTCTCAGGAAAAAGGGAAAAAGCTTAAGCCTAACATTATAATTAGAAATGCCATTATAGCGAAATGTGGCACAAAATTTTAAGAAACTTGCCAAATGTAAGTCTGGATCCTCAGACAGGGTTCCCCCAATTTGGTTGTTCTGCTCCATTTAGATGATAGCACTCTTATGCTCAAAAGTGTTGGCTTCTATAGTAGGAGTTTAAATATTTAAATGAATTTCATCCACCATAGGATTAGATGGTCATTGTGCATTATGATGTTCATTAATTGATTCTTGACTATCTATATTAATATGCTGATTATTCATCACTTCTTCTTCAAGTTCATTATTTTTTTTTGTTTTCTAATTTTCCTAATAGTTCTTGATACACCTAAAATATATAGTTTTTTTATACACATTTTTATACCTATTTTTAATGATATTGCACTTTAATAGAAGGTATTTTGTGTTTTGCTTGTAGGTATGATGAAAATGGATGGTCATGATGAAAGGAGCAAAATTGGATCAAATTTGGAGCAAAAAAAATGAAAAATCAAAATTTTGGCATTGACGGCTAAGCGCCGCTGGGCCGGCGCTTAGCCGCCATAGTTAAAAATTGAAATTCAAATGAATTTGGAGCCAATTTCAAAGGGGATGGGATGCAACTCTTGGTGGTAACTACCATAACTTCCTTTGGGCGGCAAGTTTGAATGAAGGGGTGCGTTCCTTAGTAGATACATTGAATCTGGACACATTTTGAAGTGACACTAAGACACCTTTTGTACTATTTAAAGAGAGTCTTAGGAAAGATTAGGGGAGGCTTTAGGAGACTCTTCCACTACATTTTGAAGGGTACTTCCGTTGTTCTTCCACTGCATTTTAAGAATTTTTTTTAAGAGTAGGAGTAGAGAGTAGAAAGGAGAAAAGGGTCGGAGTGAAGTCTTGTTTTTCCCACTTCTTTTCTTTCTTTTAGTTTAGTTTTTATTGAAGTCTGAAGTCTGTATTCTGAGTCATCGGAGTTGGGAGACATGCTACAAGAAGGAGTTTAGCGAAGAGTTAAAGTTTCAGAGGAACTTCCTTAGTCTTGTGAAGAGGATTTTCAGATAAGTGTTTACTTTTAATCTTTTTATTTACTTTCGTTTGTTATTTTTCTTATTGTTTTTAAATTCAAATCAATGTGTTTTTGTATTTTCCCAATGCATTCTGAGTAGTTTACTTTATCTTTTTCTTTCTTAAATGGAGAAGTAATTAATTTATAAAGAATTGTTGTGGAAAGTATTAGAGTTTAAAAGTTGGAAGAAGTTGTGAAGATTGATTCTCAAAACTTTGTTTACTTCTTAATTTGGCTTGTTAAGTTGTAGAATTTCTTGAGATTATGTAAGATCCAATGCGGTATTGTCTCATAAAAGTTAGTAAGAATCACATGCAATTATATGGGTAAGAATTGTAGTTCATATAATTGAATGTAATATTAGAAGATATTTTTAAAAAAGGGAGTAAAATTAGAGGATTTTAGAGTGACAGGCTAAAACCCCCTAATTTGGTTTGATGTTTTGAGTTTTGTTATGAGAAGTTAGCCCCCAGGTGGCGGGAATCGAGGGAACTCTAAAGTGAGAGTCTGGTATCTTCCCTGCCTAACCATGTTCAAAATAATAAAAATTTCAAATTAACCTATGTTCTTTATAGAACCAAGTAAGGCTAAAGAACACATTTGCTTCTATCTGTCACAACAAATTTAAATACTACCACAACAATACTTTAAGAATTATTACTACTTCATAAAAGAAAAGAAAAGAAAAAGATATTATAGTTAATAGTATTTTACATCCAGTGTTATTAGTTATTATAATTTTAATTTCATTGCTTAACATTTTATTAAAGAAATTTTAAAAAACAAATCAACTTTCGAAACTTTTCAAAATCAAGACATACTTTTTTAAAAACAATTAAAGAAAGTAAAAAGATAATTTTTTTGATTCCATTAAAAATTTTCATATTGTCCCTGTGGGTTCGATATCTTAGGGCTTAATCAGAAAGTCTTATATTATTTGATAAACGATACGTATACTTGCGTAGTATCCCATAAAATCATAATTTTCATACCTAAAATCATCAGCGCATTTACCAGACGGTACCAAGTTTTTGGCGCTGTTGCATTTATCGGGGATCAAGTTTTTGGAGCCGTTGCCGGGGACAATTATTTAAATTGCATTTTAAAGAGAATTAAGAAATTTAAAATTTTTACTTTTCTTTATTTTTATTAGTGTGTTGTGTTTTGTTTTTTTTATTATTGTATGTGTAGTTCAGGTTCTGAAGGACTTGTGCCTTACGATTCTGAATTAGAAAGAACTATCAAAAAAATCAAAAAAATTAAAAATATAGAAAAAGATAAAAATATACAAGAAATGACAAAGCATCAAAATCAAAATGTTGGCATCCATCAAGAATTAAGACCTTTAAGAGATTATGTTAACCCTACAGTAGATGAACTTCGTGGTAGTATTCAAAACCTTGCTGTAGCTGCTAATTCTTTTGAGCTTAAACCTACTATTATCCAAATGATGTCTAATAATCAGTTTGGGGGAGCAACAATTGAAGATCCTAATTTGCATCTTGCTAATTTTCTAGAGTTGTGTGCTACTTTTAAATATGATGGTGTTTCGAAGGATGCTATTAGACTTAGACATTTTCCTTTCTCACTAAGGGATAAAGCTAAAATGTGGTTACATTCTTTAGCACCTGGATCAATAAAAACTTGGGGTGAACTGTCACAATAGTTCCTTGCTAAATATTTTCCACCATCTAGGACTGCTAAGTTGAGAAATGATATAACATCTTTTTTTCAGTTTGAAGGGAAATCAATATATGAAGCATGGGAAAGATTTAAAGATCTCCTCAGGAAATGTCCACATCATGCGATACTAGATTGGTTAATAATTCAAACTTTTTATAATGGATTAGTTGGATCTCTTAGATCAATCATCGATGCTGCTGCTGGTGGATCATTAATGTCTAAACCATTTTCTGATGCTTATGCTTTAATTGAAGAAATGGCTACTAATAATTTTCAATGGCCTTTTGAATGGGTAAATCCTAAAAAGGTAGCCAGTGTATATGAAAATGATGCTTTTACAATGTTAGAAAATCAAGTTGCTGCTGTATCAAGGAAGATAGACCAATTTGGGATGAATTTTTCTCAGCCAAATCTCATGATTGAAGAAAATTCATTAGGCCAAATGGTTGATTCTTATTCTTCACCAGAAACTGTGAATGCTATAATCAAACCTAACAACCCATGTTCCAATTATTATAACCTAGGTTAGAAGAATCATCCAAATTTTAACTGGAATAACAATAATAAAGGTGGTGTTAATCAACAATGGGGGAACACCCACGTAAACCCATTGGGGAATTAGAACAACCAAGGTAATAATAATAATAGATTAACTTATCCTTCATGTTATAACAATGCTTTACAAAATAAGGAGAAGTTGTCTATGGAAGAAGTAGTATCACATATGAGAAATCAATTACAAATTCAAGGAGAAACCATCAGAAATACTGAAAATCAATTGGGACAAATTACAAATTCCTTAAGTAATAGATCCCAAGGAATGATTCCAAGTAATACTAAAGTGAATCCAAGAGAAAAGAATAAAGAACAAGTAAAAGCAATTCAACTAAGAAGCGGAAAGGAATTGGAAGGTAGAGTTCAAAAAGAAACTGAAGTAGAGAAAGAAGAGATTGAAAGACCTAAAGAGGACACTCCAAAAGGTTTTGAAAGACCTATTTCTCCACCTAAGGATGATTTAGAAAAACCATCACCTCTATATCCTCAGAGACTTCTTCAACAAAAGTTGGATAAGTAATTTTCAAAATTCTTGGAGATATTAAAGAAGCTTACCATTAATATTCCATTTGTTGAAGCCCTAGAAAAAATGCCAAGCTATGCAAAATTTATGAAGGATATTCTTAATAAAAAGAGGAAGTTTGAAGAAAAAGAGACTGTTGCACTTAGTGAGGAGTGCAGTGCAATAATTTAGAAAAAGCTTCCTGAAAAACTTTAAGATCCTGGTAGTTTCACAATTCCATGTGCAATTGGAGAAAGATTCTGTGGAAAAGCTTTATGTGATTTCGGTGCAAGCATTAACCTTATGCCTATATCAATATTCAAAAGACTGGGACTAGGAGAAATAACCCCAACTACTGTAACTCTGCAATTAGCAGATTGTTCGATCACATATCCTAAAGGAGTTATAGAAGATGTTTTGGTAAAAGTGGATCAATTTATTTTTCCTGTAGATTTTATTGTGTTAGATATGGAGGAAGATAAAGAGATACCTATAATTTTGGGGAGACCTTTTCTAGCTACGAGCAGTAGCCATGATAGATGTGCAAAAAGGGGAATTAACGATGAGGGTTAATGATCGATCGTTACATTTAATATTGCAAAATCGATGAAATATCCTGCTAGAGGTAAAGAAGATGAGTGTTATAGGATGGATGTTATTAAATATTTAAGTGAATGTCATTTCAAATCAACTTATGAAGATAAAGCTGAAAGAGAAGAATTTGAATATAAGTAAGAAGAGGAGTTATTTGATTTTGAAGATTTTCAAGAATAAGATTTTAAGAATGTTCGTGAAAGTTTTGAATTGTTGGATATGACTGAGAAAGATGAATCTTATGGTCCATCAATTGAAAAACCTCCTGAACTTGAGCTAAAAATGCTTCCTGATAATTTGAAGTATGTTTTTCTAGGTGAATCCTCAACCTTGCCTATTATAATTTCTTCTCAATTAACTGAAAAAGAAGAAGAGAGTTTGCTTGAAATTTTGAAGAAGCATAAGAAAGCTTTTGGATGGACAATTAATGATATTAAAGGAATCAGTCCTTCAATTTGTATGCACAGAATTCTTATGGAAGATAATTGCAAACCACGGGCTGATCCCCAAATAAGATTAAATCCTATCATGAAAGACGTTGTTAAGAAATAAATTTTAAAGTGGTTGGATGTTGGAATTATCTACCCTATTTCAGATAGTGCATGGGTTAGTCCTATTCACTGTGTTCTTAAGAAAGGAGGAGTAACTATGATCGTTAATGAAAAGAATGAAATGATACCAACAAGACAAGTTACGAGGTGGCGAATATGCATTGATTATAGAAAATTAAACCTTGCCACAAGGAAAGGTCATTTTCCACTCCCTTTTCTAGATCAAATGTTGGATAGACTGGCTAGACATAAATACTTTTGTTTTCTGGATGGATATACTGGTTACCACCAAATTTAAATTGCTCCTGAGGATCAAGAGAAAACTACGTTTACCAGTCCTTATTGTACGTTTGCTTTTAGTAGAATGCCCTTTGGTTTATGTAATGCCCCTGCTACATTTCAAAGATGTATGATGGCTATTTTTTGTGATTTAATTGAAAAAGAGATTGAAGTTTTTATTGATGACTTTTCAGTGTTTGGGATTTCATTTGAATCATGTTTAGAACATCTATCTAAAGTTCTAAAACCCTGTGAAGAAACTAATTTGGTCCTTAATTGGGAAAAATGCCAATTTATAGTAGCAGGAGGAATTGTTTTGGGACATCGAATTTCAGAAAAAGGTTTGGAGGTAAATCCTGCAAAAATTCAAGTTATATTTAATTTACCTTGCCCAACCAATGTAAGGGGAATTAGAAGTTTTTTAGGACATGTTGGATTCTACAGGCGTTACATTAAAGATTTTTCAAAAATTACAAAACCTTTATGCCGTTTACTGGAAAAGGATGCAATTTTTAATTTTGATGATGACTGCCGTAAAGCCTTTGAAACATTAAAAGAAAAATTAATCACTGCACTCGTAATAATTTCACCAAATTGGGAAAAACCTTTTGAATTAATGTGTGATGCTAGTGATTATGCTATTGGTGTTGTTTTGGGTTAGAAAAATGATAAAATTTTCAAAGTAATTTATTATGCTAGTAAAACTCTTAATGAAGCTCAAATTAATTATACCACTACTGAGAAAGAGTTATTAGCTATAGTATTTGCTTTTGATAAATTTTGATCATATTTAATTGGAACTAAGTGTGTTGTGCATACTGATCATTCTGCTATTAAATACTTAATGAAGAAAAATGATGCAAAACCGAGACTGATAAGATGGATTTTTCTTTTGTAAGAATTTGATTTTGAGATAGTAGATAGGAAGGGTTATGATAATGAAATTGCTGATCATTTGTCCAGGCTTGAAATTGAAAAATCTCTTTATGCTATGGAAGAAATTAATGAACATTTTCCTGATGAAAAACTGTTCACTGTTAAAGAATGGCATGTTCCGTAGTATGCAGACATAGTAAACTTTATTGTTAGTAATATTATACCTTATGGTTTGACATATCATGAAAAGAAGAAATTTCTGTCTGATGCTAAGACTTATTTTTGGGATGACCCATTTTTATATAAACAAGGAAATGATCTTATAATTTGAAGATGTGTACCTTTGGAAGAGACTTATGAAATTATTCAAAAATGTCATGATTCTGATTATGAGGGACATTTTGGAAGTGATAAAACTGCATATAAAATATTACAATAAGGATTTTATTGGCCTACAAAATTAAAGATGTGAATGTTTATATTAAAAATTGTTATAGATGTCAGTGTGCAGGCAATATTTCTAGAAGAAATGAGATGCCCCTCAATTATATGTTGGAAGTTGAAATAATTGATGTTTGGGGACTAGATTTTATGGAACCATTTACATCATCTTTCAGAAATGTTTATATTTTGATAGCAGTAGACTATGTTTCCAAATGGTTTGAAGCTATTGCTTTACCTCAATGTAATGCTCAAAGTGTTGGAAAGTTTTTAGAAAAGAATATATTTTGCAGATTTGGAATACCAAGAGTAATCTTAACTGATGGGGGAAGTCATTTTAGAAATGCGATTATTGGGAAATTAGCAAAGAAATATCATATTAACCATCACATTGCTACTATTTATCATCCGCAAACAAGTGGTTTGGTTGAATTATCCAATCATGAAATTAAAAAAATATTGGAAAAAATGGTTAATCTAAATAGAAAGGATTGGTCAATTAAACTGGATTATGCTTTGTGGGCCTATAGGACTGCTTACAGAACACCTATAGGAATGTCCCTATATAGGCTGATTTTTAGAAAAACTTGTCATTTACCTTTTGAACTTGAGCATAAAGCATATTGGGCTATAAAGGAATTCAATTATAATTTGAAAGATGCTGCTAAAAAGAGATTATTGCAATTGAATGAGCATGAAGAAATAAGGAATGAATCTTATGAAAATGGTAAGATTTATAAGAAAAAGATGAAGTTATGGCATGATCAGAAGATTCTTACCAAAAATCTTGTACCAGGACAACAAGTTTTGTTGTATAATGCTAGATTGAGAATATTTTTTGGAAAACTTAAGTCCAGGTGGATGGGTCCATTTATTGTGATAAAAGTTTATTCTTATGGAGCTGTAGATATTCAAGATCCTAAGACTGGAAAAATATTTAAAGTTAACGGACATAGACTAAAACCATATTTTTCAGTCAATAAATCTAAATATGATGAGAATTTGATGTTGGGTCACTCAGAATGAGTTCTGGGTATGTCAGGCTGAAGACATTAAAACAAGCGCTTTGTGGGAGGCAACCCATATTTATCGGTGTGCTTTGCTTTATGTTTGTTTTGTGTGTTTTGTTTACTTTGTTTGGTTTGTTTTTATGTTTTTAGTGGTAGTAATTTGGAGTTTTTAAACTTAAGTAGAGTTTATTTGACCTTAATTGATGATTTAGAAAGTCAAAATGAAAATTTGGACACTTAGCAGATCTGTGCTAAATTATGCACTGGCGGCTAAGCGCCGACTAGTTGGCTCTTAGGCACCGCAATTATAAAAACATGAAAAATGTGGATTTAGAAGCCTAGATCGTGGGGGAGAAGTTTTGTGAGTTATTTTGGATTTTCTAAACGTCTTGGGAATATTCTAGCATTTCCCAAGTCTATAAAAAGGACCTGAATTAAGAGAAACACTTGCCCCAAGTCCTATTTTCATTTCTAAAGTCTTAAGAAGAGAATTTTGAGTGCATCATGTCTTCCTGGGAGAATGAGATGAAGAAGAAGCAATATTCTGACAAAAGTAAGTTCATTAGTGATAGTGCTAAAGAGTTATTTAATGGATATCTCGTTGTTAGTATTCGGGGTATTGCGTAAAATGATTGCAAAAATTGAAGCTCGAGTGACTTCAATGGAAGCAAAGATCAATGATACTAACTTACATTTGGAACACATGGGATGGAAACTCAGGATACAATTCAATCATTCAAGGTACGTGGAAGAAATACATAAGGCAATGTTTGTGAAGAACAAATGTATTGAAGAAGATGATGTAAGAATGAACAATTATCATCTGTTCTATCAAATTTATATTCCAAAAGGGTCAAATGAGAATAATAGTGGTCCTGGATATATTCCACCTAATGGAGAATGGATAAGAGTGTTTTGTTTCTATTTTTTTAGTGTTCTTATGTGCTATGTTTAGTGTTCTTATGTGTTATGTTTGGTGTGTTTAGTGTTTTTATTTAAATATTAAATATGTCTGATGATGTGATAGTTACATCCTAGAGATGTATACTAATCAGTTTGAGATTAATGTCTCTTGTATTTAGAGAATTTCATCCTTTATGTTTGGATAGAAATTCTAGTATTGTATTAAGTTTTATGTTTGTTTTAATATAAGTTTGTGTTTGTGTTAAATTTGTGTGGAATCAATGGATATTAAATTTTGATTTGGAGTATTAGAAGATTCATGTGGGGAGAACTAATTATTCTGGACTAATTAAGGGTAATTAACAAAGTGATTTAGTGCATATACCTTAATTGTGAAAATTTAGGTATTGGCGGCTAAGCGCCAAAGTTCCGTCGCTTAAGCACTAGATTTTACGGCTAAGCGTCGAGAGTTCACGCTTAGGTGCCAGTGCACAAAAATTGGTTCCCAACAGTTAAAAACCCAAAAATTACCATTTTTAAACCGCCCCATCGTCTTCAACTTTTGGTTTATCGTGAAAGAGGAGCCTAGGGCCTCATATTGTGGATCATTTAAGAGTCGATCTCAACAAAAAATTGTTAGATTTGGATTCCTTGAGATAAGAGCACTACTCCTAAGTAAAATTTTTTGATTTTCACCATGTATTTTAAGTATGTTATGGAAAATCTTAAAATTACTATTCATGGTGAACATTTGAGGAAAAACTTGAGAAATTGCTTGGATTTAGTGAAAATATCTTTTGGAAGATAATTTAGCAAGTTTAGTTTGATTTTGGAATTTATGGTGAATTTTCATAAATTTTTAGAAATGGCTCCAAAGTCGAAGCATTCACGAGAAAAGACGAGATTTGATTCTGAAAAATTTGTTTGTATGAGGGCTGAGGAACGATACATCGATGCATTGCAGTCACATAATTTAATTCCTGAGCGTGTGTTTAGTAAGCCAGGAGAGGTGATTGAAGATATGATTGCTAGAAGAAACTGAGAAATTACTATTGCTTCTCCACTATTGCTGTTGTTTCTAAGGTTAGAGAATTTTATGCAAATTTACCTATTGCAGAAGAAAATCAAGTGATGGTTAGGAGGCATGAGGTCAACTTTTCTTTTGTTGCAATCAATACTTTTTATGGACTACCTCCTGACATGTTTTGTTTTTATTCTAACTATCATCCTTCGGAAGGGGAATTAGATGAGATCATGGAATTTCTGACTGATGGAAGAGGATTATGGAAAATAACAAATGATAGAAGAGTGAACTTTCCTGCTTCCAAATTGAATTCCATTTCTAAGGCATGACATTATTTTATCTCATCTAAGTTGTTACCTTAGAGTCATACTAGCGAAGTAACGAGAGAAAGAGCTGTGTTGAACCATTGTATTCAGCAAGGGAAGCCTATTAAAATTGGAGTTATAATTTTTTATTATGTTTTGAACTGTGCTAGATCAACCACGACTGCAGGTATGGGATTTCCTTCCTTGATTCATTCACTAGGTGAACGATCTGGAGTGAAGTTTGAAACCTGGGAAGAGGTGCTTCAGCCATTGAGACCAATTACCAGTGTAAACGTTGGTGCTTACACTATACATTTTAGAGTTTGGTTGGAGAAGAGGATTTGATAGCGCTTCTACTTCTTCTGCTTCTGCTGCATCTATTTCACGTGCTACTACTTCACGTGCTTTGTCATCTACAGATTCACAGACTAGTTTGTTAAGAAAATTTTTGAAAAAAGTGAGTCTTACTCGAGAGCATCTGAAAGATATGGATGGTAAGATGGATAATGTGGAAAGATATATTGTGAAACATGATGAGTATGAGGAGAGTTATCAGCAATATTTGGATAGACTGATTAGAGGTGATCAGAGTGCTGAGATGCCACCTCATCCATTCTACATACCTTATGTGCCATCTAGGGATTGGAACGAGCTGGATGATGATGATGAGGAGGAGGATGAAGAGTAGATGTATGCTGTTTGTTTTAGTTATTATGTTGTTATGTTGTGTTACTGTGTACTTTATCTATTATTTTGTTTGATAATTGTGTTGTGATGTGAATCTTGATAGTATGCAGATTGTAGTTGTACTATTTATCTGTTATGCATATTCAGGTATTGTTGTTGTTTTATTGTTGATTTATATGTTGCTTTGTGATGGTGTGTAATAGTAAATGTTTTTATGTGTATGTTATGTCAGAGTTTTTAGTAGTGTGTAATTTAATTCAAAAACTGTTAGGAGATTATAAACCACTATTAGGAACTTCTACTTAGGAAACTACATGTTTAAAATTTTTCAAATTCCACTATCATCTGTTATCTGTTTCAGTGTGTTATTTTAGTTGGTGTGTATTTGCTTTGAAAACCTCCACTCCTGTAGAAGACTTCTGAAATTTTTACTTTTCTTATTATAATATATATATATATATTGTTTTGAAAAAAACTAAATTTGATTTCATTTTACTCCTGTTATTAAAATTATTATACTTGCATATTAGGATATTAAAAATTCCTGCAAGCATGATATGTCAGTTTTTATTTCTCACCCATATATCACTTCGTATGCTTACATGTTTTATCTTAACTAAAAATTAAAGTTTTGGGGGGATCTTAAAAACAAAGATTTTAAAAAACCTAAAATTTTATTTAATTCTCAAGAATATTTAAAAATAAATCTTATTTTTGATTGAGAACAATTATGTACATGAAGTTATATTAGGGGAACAAATATTTGAATATAGAAATTAATAAAAAAATTTAGTTAAAATTTATCATAATCCTGAAAAAAAATTAAAGTTAAAATTTTCTTAATGAAGTGGTGATAAATAAAGTTAAACTATCTTGAGTAAGAAGTTTTGTATTTTTGGAAAATAGAAGATTTAACTTTTATTCTTCAAAGCTTAAATTTTTTTTATTGAAGAGTAATTTTCAAATACTATTATTATGATTTTTAAGTGAAAGATATATATCTGACCTTTATTTTAAATGAAAGGGTGAAATTCAAAATCATTAAAGGCCTATCCAGATATAGTAATCCTTGCCTTATAAAAAAAAAAGAAAAAAGTGAAAAATAGTATATGAAAAGGGAGGAGAAGCTTGAGGATTTAAGGGCCTAATCAAAAATTGATTTCATACCTAAAGTTTAAGATATAAGTTCAGAGAAAATCTAAAGCTTAAAGTTATAATATAGTAAGTAAAATTATTTTTCAAATAAAGATTTTGAAGTGAGAAAAATAAATGTTTGAATCCTATATTTTGAAGAATCTACAAATATTTCTGAAATAGATAGAGACTTATATTTGTCCATTTTCTTTACTTAAGAACTTTCTAAACTTTAAATTGGTTTTACTTACTGAAATTTTTTCTAAATTGGACTATTCCATTTCTAGAAAAAAATTTTGTTATCTTTCTAAGCAACCCATTTCATAATTTGCATGCTAAAATGTTCTATGAGATTAACTGTCACTTGAGGACAAGTAACATTTTAAGTTTGGGGGGTTTTGATACACCTAAAATATATAGTATTTTTATGCACATTTTTATACCTATTTTTAATGATATTGCACTTTAATGGAAGGTAATTTGTGTTTTTCTTGTAGGTATGATGAAAATGGATGGTCATGATGAAAGGAGCAAAATTGGATCAAATTTGGAGCAAAAGAAATGAAAAATCAAAATTTTGGCACTGACGGCTAAGCGCCGCTGGGCCGGCTCTTAGCCGCCACAATTAAAAATCAAAATTCAAATGAATTTGGTGTCAATTTCAAAGGGGATGGGATGCAACTCTTGGTGGTAACTACCATAACTTCCTTTGGGCGGCAAGTTTGAATGAAGGGGTGCGTTCCTTGGTAGATACATTGAATCTAGACACATTTTGAAGAGACACCAAGGCACCTTTTGGTTTACTATTTAAAGAGATTCTTAGGAAGGATTAGGGGAGGCTTTAGGAGACTCTTCCACTGCATTTTGAAGGGTACTTCCATTGTTCTTCCACTGCATTTTAAGAATTTTTATTAAGAGTAGGAGTAGAGAGTAGAAAGGAGAAAAGGGTAGGAGTGAAGTCTTCTTCTTCCCACATCTTTTCTTTCTTTTAGTTTAGTTTTTATTGAAGTCTGAAGTCTGTATTCTGAGTCATCGGAGTTGGGAGACTTGGTCTGAGAAATATTTTAGCAAAGAGTCAAAGTTTCAGAGGAACTTCCTTAGTCTTGTGAAGAGGATTTTCAGATAAGTGTTTACTTTTAATCTTTTTATTTGCTTTCGTTTGTTATTTTTTTTTATTGTTTTTAATTTCAAATCAATGTGTTTTTATATTTTCCCAATGCATTCTGAGTAGTTTACTGTATCTTTTTCTTTCTTAAATGGAGAAGTAATTAATTTATAAAGAATTGTTGTGGAAAGTATAAGTGTTTAAAAGTTGGAAGAAGTTGTGAAGATTGATTCTGAATACTTTGTTTACTTCTTAATTTGACTCGTTAAGTTGTAGAATTTCTTGAGATTATGTAAGATCCAATGCGGTATTGTCTCATAAAAGTTAGTAAGAATCACATGCAATTATATGGGTAAGAATTGTAGTTCATATAATTGAATGTAATATTAGAAGATATTTTTATAAAAGGGAGTAAAATTAGAGGATTTTAGAGTGACAGGCTAAAACCCCCTAATTTGGTTTGAAGTTTTGAGTTCTTTTATGAGAAGTTAGCCCCTAGGTGGTGGGAATCGAGGGAACTCTAGAGTGAGAGTCTGGTATCTTCCCTGCCTAACCATGTTCAAAATAATAAAAATTTCAAATTAACTTATGTTCTTTATAGAACCAAGTAAGAGTGAAGAACAAATTTTCTTCTATCTGTCACAACAAATTTAAATACTTCCACAAAAATACTTTAAGAATTATTACTACTTCATAAAAGGAAAGAAAAAGATATTCTAGTTAATAGTATTTTACATCCAGTGTTATTAGTTATTATAATTTTAATTTCATTGCTTAACATTTTATTAAGAAAATTTTAAAAGACAAATCAACTTTCGAAACTTTTCAAAATCTAGACATACTTTTTCAAAAACAATTAAAGAAAGAAAAAAGATAATTTTTTTGATTCCTTTAAAGATTTTCATATTGTCTCTGTGGGTTCGATATCTCGGGGCTTAATTAGAAAATCCTATATTACTTGATAAATGATATGTATACTTGCGTAGTATCTCATATTATCAAATCATAATTTTCATACCTAAAATCATCAGCGCATTCACCAGATGGTACCAAGTTTTTGGCACCGTTGCATTTATCGGGGATCAGTACTCTCTAGTTCTGAATCATAAGATTCCAGGTCTGTTAGACCTGTCCTACGATTCACTAATTAAAGGTTCACTAGTAGGTTTACATACAAACAAAAAGTAAAACAAACAAAAAAAATATTAAAAAAATTTCAAATCTAAGTCATAATAGTTCAACTAAAAGTCTCTTAAGTTGTTCCCCATCGTGCTCCCTGATAACGGTGCCAGAAAAGCTTGACCCTTGGCAAATGCTTCAACGCTCAGGTGGAATATGCAAGTGCATGGTCAAAGTAGTATCAGATTTTATTGAGTCCGAATTGTCAATCCCATAGAGAACACAGGGTGTAAAAATTTAGAAAAAGGTTCTATCTTACTTAATTTGTCCTTAATTTGGAGTTTAAAGAGATTTAAGTTGTGTTAACCATTCCTACTGCAATGCAAATAAGTTTAAAGTTTCTCCTACATAATTATAATTATCCTACATGAATTGGTGATAACCAGGTGTTAAAGTTACCTTTCCTTCCAGTGATAGTAGTGGAGTGTAGAAAATGAGAAAATACAAATTTAAATGTGGCTAGTAATAAATAGAAGCATTTATCTTCTTTACCCTCTCTTGAGTGCATAAGGAAGTTTGGTTAAAGTGGCCTTAATTCCTTAAGTCCCACTTTGAACCCAACAAAAATTATCTCTCTTTTTATTTGCATCTCCCTATAGGATATTTTTGCTTCATACCCAATAGTTCAACGTGATTTTCTTAGTCATTCATGCCATAGCTCACTCGCGTCATTATGGGTTCATAACGAATTTTAACAAATCATTTGTCCAGAATGATAGGTAAAAGAAAAGCAATGGGAAAATGATCACATTAAAAGGTTAAAGACAATTTAAAATCATTTCCACATTTTTACACGTCCTACCACATCAACAGAAGGTAATTGTAGAGGAGATTACTTAGAAAACATAGATAAAACTCCATAAGATTTCATTGAAACAAAGAGAATCCATGTACCAAAGTTTTTATATAAAGGTTAAATACTGAGACATAATAATACTAATCTCTCTCCCTCAATACAGCCTTGAGAATGCTCCACACAAGCTCTTGCTGCTTCTATGTAGACTCACCTCACTTTAACACTCAGACACACACCAAATCTCTACTCTAGACTTGCTCTCTCTAGCCTAGAGCAAGCCTTCCACACTACAGATATATCTCTCACGATCAGCAAAACTTCCTATCCTTCTCCCCCCAAAAGCTCCTTTTAAAAGTCTCAAGTTTTCCTTAAATAACCTTTAATATTTTATGTTAAATATTCCTTCAGTTCACTTAAACATCGCTTTGAATAGGTGGATCGAACTGCTGCAACTGCACATAATTTGGTTATGGTGCCTAGGCGCCCAACTTTCCTAACGCCAAGTCCTTAGCTTCCACATCCAAACCTTGGAACCCTGTGGCTGGCACCTAGCCACCTTAGGTTGCAAATATTGGGGCTGGCACCTAGGCACCCAACTTTTCTAACGCCAAGGTCTCTGCTTTCAAATATGAGGCCTTGATGCTTAGTGGCTCGCGCTTAGGCTCTAGCCAACTATTTTCACTTTTGCTCCATTTCTCCTCCTTTTTTCTTCATGTTTCCTCCAGTTTATTCCACTCCTAATACTTGTTATACCTACAAGAAAACATAAAAATACATTTCTTTAAAGTGTAATTTAATCCAAAAAGATGTGAAAAACTTAAAGTAATTCATGCAATCTTTTCACACATCAGCAATGTGCCAACACCCACTTGAACTTTTGCCTACATCCATCATCTAAGCCCTCAAATTATGAATTTTATATTTCTAGGTTTTAGTGATCCCTAACGTGTCTTAAATAGCTTGAAAGTGCACTATGTAATATTTTAAGATTGCCAAAAAATAACATTACGTGTCACAACATCATTCTACATATTGTGCTCCACCATTTTCTGGCACCCCATCTTTTTGTTTCACCTAGTATTACATTTCCTATAACAATATACTTCATAAAGAGCCATTTCACGAGCTACAAAGGCCCGAATAAGGCCCAGTTAGAGTGATGGTGTCTATTTTTGACGTGCAACCACAATTTTTGAACCGAAACGATGGACTACACATCACCACCGGGACAACGAACCCATGCTCTCTTAGAATTTGGATAGATTTCATCATCTCAGCCCTCAAATCAGGAATTTTATGTTTATAGAGTTTTGGTGCATCATGATGTGACATAAATAGTCCAAAAGCTCATGATGTAACATTATGAGATTGATAAAAAATGACATAACGTGTTACAATATCATTTCACTTATCATGCCACAACATTTTTTGGTGTCCCATATTTTTTTGCAAAGACCTAATCTTAC
Source organism: Papilionanthe hookeriana x Papilionanthe teres (assembly GCA_022702705.1). Lineage (NCBI taxonomy): Eukaryota > Viridiplantae > Streptophyta > Magnoliopsida > Asparagales > Orchidaceae > Papilionanthe > Papilionanthe hookeriana x Papilionanthe teres. The sequence continues at coordinate 190,216 of JAKZJZ010000027.1, read as the reverse complement.
ATGTCCCATAGCAATATACCTAATAACATGCCATCTCACAGGCTACAAAGGACTAAAGAATGAACCAGCGGGTCGATTATGTCTGTTTTTGATGTACAACTACATTTTTTGAACCGATATGGTGGACTATAAATATCTCTAGGGAAATGAACTAGTGCCCCGCTTGGAATTTGGCCAAATTCCATTATCTTGGCACTCAAACCATGAATAATGTTTCTATAGTTTTGTGCATCTTGGTGGGGCAAAATTAGCCCGAAAGTGCACAAGTAATGCTTATAAATTGCTAAAAAATGATATAACGTATCACAACATCATTTCACATATGGCGCTGCACCATTATCTGGCATCCCATATTTTTATATCGCTTAATTTTACATGTCCTCTAACATTATGCCTCATAAAGAGCCATCTCACGGCCTGCAGGGGCCTATAAAATGCTTTAGTGGGCCGACAGAGTTCATTTTTTGACATGCAACAATATTATTTTAACCGACATGGTAGACTATACATCACTGTCGGGACAATGCCCGGTGCCCGCTTGAAAATTGGAGAAACTCCATCATGGCCCTCAAATCATGAATTATATGTTTATAGGGTTTTTCATGCATTCGATTGGGCAAAAATAGCTTGAAAGTGCACGAGGTAACGTCAGAATGACCAAAAGATCATATGATGTGCCATTACTCCACATATCATGTTACAAAATTTTCTGGCTCCCCATATTTTTTGTATCACCTAATGTTATATGTACTCTAAGATTATACCTCATAACGGGGCATCTCATGGGTTTGAATGACCCTAAAAATGCCCTAGCAGGGTGACAATTTTCGTTTTTGATGTGCAAATACATCAATGTTGGGACAATGTGCCAATACTGTCTTGGAATTTGGCCAAATTCCATCATTTATGCCCTTAAATCATAAATTTTATGTATTTATAGTTTTTGTGCATCATGGTACAGCAAAAATATCCTAAAAGTGCACGTGGTAACATCTCAAAATTGCCGAAAAATGACATGATGTGTCACAACATCATTCCACTTATTGTACTGCACCATTTTTGGGCATCCCATTTTCGTATCACCAAGAATTACATTTCCTCTAACATTATGCCTCATAACGAGCAATTTCACAGGCTGAGTGTGCCCAAAAAATGTCCCAGTGGGTCGATAGTGTTTGTTTTTGATGTGCAACCCTATTGTTTGAACCGAAAAGGTGGAATATACATCACCGCTAGAGCAATGCACTAGCGTCCTCTTGGAATTTTCTCAAATTTCTTTATCTTGGATCATAATAATGACTTTTATATTTTTATGGTTTTCGTGCATCTTGACTGAGCAAAATGAGCTTGAAAGTGCATGAGATAACATCCTGAAATTGCAGAAAGATGATATGACATGTCACAACATCTTTCAACATAATGTACTGCACTATTTTATAGAGCACTATATTTTTGTATTGCCTAATATTGCAAGTAATCTAAATGTGTACCTCATAAAGGCCATATCATCGATTGCGGGGGATAAAAAAATGCCTCGACGGGCTGACAATGTCCATTTTTGACATGCAACCCCATATTTTGAACCAAAATGTGGACTATCCATCACCGCTGGGGAAAAGCTCGACACCCAAATTCCAAGCACCTCAGCCCTCAACAAGATGAATTTTATTTTTTTAGGATTTTAGTGCATTCCGACATGATTTCAAAAGACCGAAAGTTCACGACGTAATGTTCCGAGATTGCCAAAAGATGATATGACATATCACAACATCATTCCACATATTGTGCTGCATCATTTTCTGGCACCCCATATTTTTTATAGCTTAATATTACATGTCATTTAACATTATACCTCATAATAGGCCATCTCGTGGGCTACAACAGACCAAAAAATGCTCTTGCAGGCCGACAGTGTCCGTTTTTGACATGCAACCCACTTTTTGAAACGCAATGGTGGACTATACATCACCGCTGGGGAAATGCCCCGGCGCCTGTTTGAAATTTGGCCAAATTACATCTTCTCAGCCCTAAAATTATGAATTTTATGTTTCTTGTATTTTCTTGCATCCCGGTAAGGCAAAAACAACCAGGCAATGTCCCAAAATTACCAAAAATGGTATGACCTTTCAAAACATCATTTCACATATCGTGCTCCACCATTTTTTGGTGCACCATATTTTTGTATCACATAAAATTGCTTGTCTTCTAGGATTATACCTCATAAGGGGACATCTCATGGGCTACGGCGGCCTGAAAAATTCTCTGTAGGGTTATTGTGTCTGTTTGTAAGCACATTTTTTTGAATCAAAACTGTGGTCTATACGTCACCACTAGGGCAACGCCCGAAAACTTCTTAGAATTTGGCCAAATTCCATCATCTCAGCTTTCAAATCATGAATTTTATGATTGTAGAGTTTTTGTGCACCGAGTTGGGGTAAAAATAGTCCGAAAGTGTTTGAGGTAACATTTAAAAATATCAAAAAAATGATATACTGTTTCACAACATCATTTCACATTTAGTGCTGCACTAATTTCTAGAAGCCCATATTTTTGTATCACAAAGTATTACATGTCATCTGACATCGTACCTCATAACAGGCCATCTGAAGGACTGTGGGGGGCCCAAATGTGCCCCGACGGGGCAACAACTAGCGCTCACTTGAAAAGAAATACTTGCCCGATGCTTGCATGGAATTTGGCCAAATTCCATCATCTCAACCCTCAAACCAAATATTTCATATTTATAGGCTTTTAGCATTCTGAAATAGCTTAAACAACCCTAAAGTTCACAACATAACATTCTAAGATTGCCCAAAAATGCCATAACGTGTCACAATATCATTCAACATATCGTGCTGCACCATTTTCTAGCTCCCCATACTTTTGTATCGTTTAGTATTAGATGTAATCTAACACTATTCCTCATAACAGGTCATTTCACAGGCTGCAAGGCCCTAAATAACACCATGGCTGAACGACAGTTTCTCTATTTTACACGCAAACCCATTTTTGATCCAAAACAATGGAGTATACATCACCACCAGGGTAACAACTGGCGTCCACTTGGAATTTAGCCAAATACCATCATCTCAGACCTCAAATCATGACTTTTATGTATACAAGATTTTGGTGCTTACCGATGTGCTTAAATAGCCCGAACATACACGATGTAATTTTATGAGATTGCACAAAATAATATGATGTGTCACAATTTCATTCCACATATCGTGCCACACCACTCTTGGTGCCCCATATTTTTGTAACACCTAATATTACATGCTCTCTAATATTATACCTCATAACAGACCATCTCACTGGCTGTGAGGGACCACAAAATGAATCAATGGGATGAAGGTTTCAATTTTTATGTGCAACCTCTTTTTTTGAATTCATATGGTGGATTATAGATCACCGTTGGGTCAATGCACTGACACTTCCATCATCTCGACCCTAAAATCATGATTTTTTATGTTTCGATGATTTTCTTGCATCCCGATAGAGCTAAAACAACCCAAAAGTGCATGAGGGTAACGTTTAGAATTTACCAAAAAAATTATATGAACTGTCATAACATCATCCCACATATCCTATTTCTTTATTTTCTTTCTCCCAATATTTTTATTTTGCTTAATATTACATGTTCTCTAACATTATACCTCATAACGGGCCATCTCTTGGGCTGTGGGGTCCCAACAAATGCCCCGACGGATCAACTGTGTCCGTTGTTAACATGAAACCCTATTATTTGAACAAAAAATGGTAGACTATACATCACCGCCGGGGTAACGCCGGATGCCAACTTGGAATTTGGCTAAATTCCATCATCTTGATCCTAAAATTTTGAATCTTATGTTTCTAGAGTTTTCATTTATCCAATTAGGCCAAAAATAGTCTGAGAGTGCTCGAGGTAACGTCATGAAATTGTCCAAAAATGATATAATGTGTCATAACATCATTCCACATACCATGCTGCACCATTGTTTGGCTCCCCATATTTTTATATTGCATACTATGTCATGTTCTATAACATGATATTTCATAAAAATCCATCTTATGGGCTACGGGGGCCCAAAACATGCCCCGACGGGTCGATGGTGTCCGTTTTTGTTGTGAACCTCATTTTTTGAATCAAAATGATGGTTTATACATCATTGTTGAGGCAACGCGCTGGTGCCTATTTAGAATTTGTCCAAATTCCAACATCTCGTGCCTAAAATCGACTTTTATGTTTCTATGGTTTTCATGCATCCTAGTGGGGCAAAAAAATCAAGAAAGTTCACGAGGTAACATCCCGATATTGCCGAAAAATGACATGATGTGTCACAACATCATTCCACTTATCGTACTGCACCCTTTTTTGGCACCCCATATTCTTGTATTGCCTAGTATTACATCCTCTCTAACATTATACGACATAAAGCCATTTTACTGGCTCTGATTGCCCAAAAAATGCCTCGACGGGCCGATAGTGTCCATTTTTGACATGCAACCCATTGTTTTCAACTGAAATTGTGGTCTATACATCACCACTGAGGAAAGGAACCGAAGCCCACTTCAAATTTGACCAAATTCCATCATGTTTTCCCTTAAACCATGAATTTTATATTTTTAGGGTTTTAATGCATTCTGGTGGGGAAAAATAACCCAAAAGTGCACGAGGTAACATCGTAAAAATGCGAAATAAATGATATGATGTGTCACAATATCATTCAACATATGCTCTTGCACTATTTTGTGGCTCACAATATTTTTGTATCACCTAATATTTCATGTCCTCTAATGTTCTAGCTTATAAAAGGCCATCTCATAGGCTACAGAGAACAAAATAATACTCCGTCAGGCTGACAATGTTTGTTTTTGAAATGCAACCTCATTTTTTTAACTGAATTGGTGGACTATACACATGGCCGGGGCAATGTCCGACGCCTGCTTGGTATTTGGCCAAATTCCATCAACTAGGACCTCAAATCATGACTTTTTATATTTCTAGGTCTTTGATGCATCCCGACGTGGCTTAAATTGCCTGAAAGTGCATGACACAATGTTTGGAGATTGCCAAAATTTGACATGGTGTGTAATAATATCATTCCACATATTGTGCTACACCATTTTATGACGCCTCATTTTTTTGGATCACATTATATTATTTGTCCCCTGACATTATATCTCATAACAGGCCCTTTCAAGGGATACGGGGGACTGAAAAATGCTCCGGCGGGCTTACGGTGTTCGGTTTTGATGTGCAACTTTATTTTTTGGACCAAAATATTGGACTATACATCATCGCCGGGATATTGTGTCATTGACCCTTAGTCATTAGCCAAATCCCATCATCTTGATCCTTAGATCATGAATTTTATGTTTCTAGAGATTTCATGCAACTCTTTGGGCCAAAAGTAGCCTGAAATTACACGAGTTTACATCCCAAAATTGACGATAAATGATATGACATGTCACAACATCAGTCCACATATCGTGCGACAACATTTTTTAGTGACCCATACATTATAAGTTCTTTAATATTAAACATCATAATGAGCCATCTCATGGGCTATGGGGGTCCAAAAAAATTCCTAGCAGGGTGATGATATTCGTTTTTGACGTGCTTTTTTTAACTATAATGGTGGACTATACATCATCACAAGGGAAACACACCGGTGCTTGCTTGGAATTTGGCCAAATTCCATCATCTCAGCTCTCAAATCATGAATTTTTTGCTTCTTAGGTTTTAGTTCATCCTCACCGGGTTTAAATAGCTTGAAGGTGCACAATTTAATGTTTCAAGATTACTAAAAAATGAGATAATGTGTCACAACATGAATCCACATATCATGCTACATCATTTTGTGGTGCCTCATATTTTTGTATCACCTAATATTACAATTCCTCTAACATTACCATCTCACCAGTTGTGGGGGACCGAGAAAATGCTTCGGTGGGCTGACGGTGTTCTTTTTTGACGTGAAACTTCATTTTTTTGAAACAAAAGGGTTGCCTGAGACCATTTTGGAAATTTTCCAAATTAAATCATCTCGACCCTCAAATCATGATTTTTATGTTTCTAGACATTTAGTGCATCCCAACATGTCATAAAAAACTTGAAATTACATGATGTAACGTTTTGAGATTGCTAAAAATTGACATGGTGTGTGACGATATCATTCTACATATCTTGCTTCACCGTTTTCTGTGGCACCCCATATTTTCATATCACCTAGTATTATATTTCCTCAAACATTATATCTCATAATAAGACATTTCACGGGCTATGAGGGCCAAAAAAATACCACGGTGAAACAACCGATGCCTGCTTATTCCAACATTTTAGCCCTCAAATCATGACTTATAGGGTTTTGGTACATCCTGATGAGATTTAGATAGTGCACGACATATGTTCTGAGATTGACAAAAAAGACATGTTATGTCATCATATCTTTCAACATATTGTGCTGTACTATTTTTTTTACCTATATTTTTGTATCACCTAATATTACATGTTCTCTAACATTATACCTCATAACAGAATATCTCACGGACTGCGGGGCTTGAAAAGAGCCCTAGCAGGTTGATAACCATTTTTGTTGTGCAACCCCATTTATTGAAAAAAAATGGTGGAATGATAATGAATATTTGTTTCTAGGGTTTTTGTGCATCTTGTCGTGACTTAAAAAGCTCAAAAATGCACAACATAAGATCCTAAAATTGCCAAAAAAAAAATGATATGATGGGTCACAACATCATTCCACATATCGTGTTGCATAATTTTCTGATTCCCTTCAATTTGAATTGACTAATATTACATGTCCTCTAACATTATACCTCATAACGAGCCATCTCATGGACTGTGGGGGCCTAAATAATGTTGTGGTGGCTCGACGATGTTGGTTTTTGACTTACAATCTCATTTTTTAATCAGAATGGTGGACTATACATCACCGTTAAAGTAACACGACACCCACTTGGAATCTAGCCAAATTCCAACATCTCAGCCAAAAAATCATGATTTTTATGTATCTAGGGTTTTTGTGCATTGTGGTGGGGCGAAAACTACTCGAAAGTACACGAGGTAACATCAAAAAATTAATGAAATATGATATGACGTGTCACAACATTAATCTGCATATCACGCTGCACCATTGTTTTAGCATCCTATCTTTCTGTATCGCATAATATTACATTTCCTCTAACATTTTATCTCATAATGGGTCGTCTCATGGGCTGTGGGCGGTTAAAACTGGCTCAGCGAGCCGACGGTATCCATTTTTGACGTGCAACCCCATTTTTTTATCCAGAAATGGACTATACATCACCATCGGAGCAACACACTTGTTTCCACTTGGAATTTGGCCAAATTCCGTAATCCCTGCCCTTAAATGATGAATTTTATGTTTATAGGGCTTTTCGTACATCCCAGTGGGGCAAAAATAGCATGAAAGTGCATGAGATAACATCCTAAAATTCCTAAAAGAGGATATGGCGTATCATAACATCATTCCAAATATCTCATTGCACCATGTTTTAATGACCCATATTTTTGTATCAGCCTAATATTACATGTGCCCTAATACTATACCATATAACGGGCCATCTCATGGGTTACATGGTCCCTAAAAAATTTCTAGTAGGGCTATAGTGTTTGTTTTTCACGTCTAACCACATTTTGTTAATCGAAACAGTAGAATAAACATCACCACCGGGACAATGCCTAACGACTTCTGGATATTTGACCCAATTCCATCATCTTTGCACTTAAATCATGGCTTCTATGTTTCAAGAGTTTTCATTCCTCTAGGTGGGGGCAAAAATAGCCTGAAAGTTCACAACGTAACGTCTCAAAATTGGCAAAAAATGATATGATGTGTCAAAACATCATTTCATAGATCGGCTTCACCATTTTATGGCACCCCATATTTTTGTATCACCTATTATTACATTTCCTTTTACACTATACCTCATAATGGGCCAACTCACAGACTGTGGAGGACCGAAAAAATGTCTCCGCGGGTTGACGATATCATTTTTTGACGTGCAACCCCATTTTTTGAAATGAAATGGTTGCCCAACGCTAGCTTGGATGATAGCCAAATTCCATCATCATAGACCTCAAATCTTGAATTTTACATTTCCAGACATTTAGTGCACCCTGACTTGGCTTAAATAGCCCAAATGTGCATGACATACTATTTCGAGATTGCTAAATAATGATTTGATGTGTCACAACATCATTATACATATCGTGTTGCACCATTTTCTAGAATCACATAACTTTGTATTTCCTATTGTTACATGTTGTTTAACATTATAGCACATAACAAGCCATTTCAAGGGCTGCATGGGCCAAAAAAATGCTACAGCGGGGTAACAATGTTCCTTTTTTAATGTGCAACCCCTATTTTGGAACCGAAATGGTGGATTATACATCTCCTTTGGGCCAACAACCAGAGTCCCCTTGAAATTTTACCAAATTTGGTCATCTCTACCCTAAAATCATGACTTTATGTTCTTAGGGTTTTTGTGAGATGTAGCTTAAATAACCCGACAATGCATGATATAACATTCTAAGATTGCCAAAAATTAACATTAGGTGTCACAATATCATTCCACATATCATGCTGCACCATTTGTTGGTATCTCATATTTTTGTATAAGATAATATTACATATTCCCTAACATTATACCTCAAAATAGACCATCTTACAGACTGCAGGGGCCCAAAACATTCCCCAGTGGGTCGACGATGTCCGTTTTTGACATGCAACCCCATTTTTGGAATTGAGACGGTGCCCTAGATATCACAGATGAGACAATGCATCGGTGATCCTTTGGAATTTAGCCAAATTCCCTCATTTTGGCTACCAAATCATGAATTTTATGTTTTTAGGGCTTTAATGCGTCTCGATGTGACTTAAACAACCCGAAAGTACACGACATAACATCTCAAAATTGTCAAAGAATGATATGATGTGTCATAACATAGTTCAACATATCATACTGCATTGCTTTATGGCTCCCCATATTTTTGTATTGCCTAATATTACATGTCCTCTAACATTATTCTTCAGAACATGCCATCTCTCGAACTGTGGGGGCCCTAAAAATGTCCTGGTGGGTCAATGTTGTCGGTCTTTAATGTACAAAACTATTTTTAAACTAGAAAGGTGGACTATACATAACCACTGAGGCAACGGATGATGTCCCCTTACAATATGACAAAATTACATCATCTTGGCTCTCAAATCATTGCTTTTATAATTCTAGGGTTTTCGTGCATCCTAGTGAGGCAAAAACATCCCGAAAGTTCACCTTCGGGCATCATAAGTTACATATGGATGAACGAATCCCTAAATACATAAATGTCATGATTAGAGTGTCGAGATAATATAATTTAACCAACTTCTAAGTAGTAACTAGCGCATTGGCATGGTGGTCTTGTATAGTCCACTGTTTAAGTTCAAAAAATGGGGTTGGACGTCAAAATAAGACACCATTAGCCCACCCAGGCATTTTTTTGGGCCTTCACAGCCCTTGAGATGACATATTATGAGGTATAATATAGAGGACAGGTGATATTAGAAGATAAAAAAATATTGAGGGTACCAGAAAATTTTGCAGCACGATGTGTGGAACGATGTTGTGACATGTCATATTATTTTTTGACAATTTCGAGACATTGATACACCTAAAATTTATAGTGTTTTTATACACATTTTTATACCTATTTTTGATGTTATTGCACTTTCATGGAAGGTATTTTGTGTATTTTTTTACAAGTATGATTAAATGGATGAATGTGAAGAAAGTAGAGAAAAAGGATCAAATTTGGAGCAAAAATGAAGAAAATTGAAAAAAAGTGATATGTGGCGGCTAAGCGATGGAACCCACGTTTACTTGCCAAGGCCATGCGGCTATGCACCCAGATCTGGATCTTACGCGCTAGAAGGATCACGGCTAAGCACCAGAAGATCGCGCTTACATGCAGGCAGTTATTAAAGAGGAGTTAATTAAATTTTGGGGCCACTTTAAAGAGGTATTTGAGGCATCACTTGGTAAGAACGTAGGTAACTTTCTATTGGCGCCAAATTCAATTCAAAATAATATTGAATGGATACATCTCTTGGAAGATACGTTGAACCTAGATACAATTTGAAGAGATACGAAGACATCTATTGGAAAATTATAAAATGAGGACTTGAAGATCAGAAAAATAGTTGTTGTTGGAGGGTGTAGTTTATGTTTAAGAGTATGGTTTATGTTAGAGAGTTATTTTAGAAACACACCACTCCACTTCACCATTTTTACTTTACTTTATTACAGTTTGTATTAGGATTAGAAGTGAGAATTAGAATCCTTAGAGTTGGGCGCCAACCTCTAAGGGATATTGTAAGGGAAAGCAAAGTTTTCAAAGGAACTTCAAGAATTTGGTGGAGAAGATTTTCAGACAAGTCTTTATCTTTGTTATTACATTTGGTTTTTAATTAAGACTTCTTGTATTTTCACTATGATTTTTACTTTTAAACCAAGTTGTGATTGTATTTTCTCCATGAATTTTGAGTAGTTTTCTTTATCTTTTTTCTTAAAATGATGAAGTGATAAAGTTATGGAAGTATGTTGCGTGAAGTATATGATTTCAATGTCGGAAGAAGTTGTGATGATTTAAAATCTTGCACTTCATTTGCTTCTTTATTTGGCCAATTAAGAAGTTAAAATTTATTGTGAGAACATGTAAAAACCAATATGGTATTGTCTCAGTCAACATTTGAAAAGAATCACATAAGATTATATGAGTGAGAATGAAATCCATATGGTTAAGTGCAAATAAATAGGGAGATGTATTTTGATGGGTGTAGAATTAGAGGACTTTAGAGTGGTAGGCTACAACCCCCAATTTGATTTATTGTTTTATGTTTTGATATAAGATTTTAGCCCCAGGTGGGGGAATAGAGGAAGCTCTAGAGTGAGAGCTAGCATCTTTCTTGCCTAACCCGTCATCAAGATTTTTAAAACAGTAGATTAACCTATGTTCTTTATAGCATCTTTAGTAAGAGTAAAGAATATAATTGCTTCTATTTGGCACAACACATTTTAGATACTTCCACAACAATAATTTCCATGACTTATTACTGATTCAGACTAAGGAAAAAGATATTTCATTTGCATTAGTTTTCATCTTACAAAAGTTTAGTTAAAGTAGTTACTTACTTTCATTTCAAATTATAAAAGTTAACAAAAAGAATCAATCTTTAGTTTGAGTAAGTTTTTTTTAAAAAGCAAAATGTTATTTTTCTATTTTCTGTGCTAAAAATTATTTTCTTTATTTATCACTTTCCCTGTGGGTTCAATATCTTAGAGCTAAATCAGAAAGTCCTATATTACTTGATAACGATACGTAAAACATCAAACACTTAACATAATTAATTTAACACACAACACAAATAACTAACAAAAAACACATTATAGAACTTAATTCCAGTCTCCATTTGGTGGAACATAACCAGTATCTCCATTAATTTCATCTAAACCATTTGGTATATAGATTTTATAAAACAGACGATGATGAAGACACCTGATAGAATCCTCTTATATCCACTTGTTTTTTAGATACATCGCCTTGTCTGCTTCTTCAACATAACTTATATGACTAAATTACATTTTTAATTGCCATCCAATATGTGATAAATGTACATTTGTATCATTTACCTTTGCTTCCACTGATGCAATATTAGCCTCGATCTTTGTAATCTTCTCTGCTATTCCTTAAATACTAAAGGCTAGAAATCCATTATATAACTCTTGAGCACACTCAGAAACAAACTTCATCTAGTTGGCATCCTCCTTCTTCTTCATTTCATTCTCCCAAGAAGACATTTTTTGCACGTAACCCTTTCTTACGGCTCTTGGGAAAGAAATTTGGAATGGGATGAATTCCCTTTAATCCGATCTCTATTTATAGACTTTAAATGGCTTAAAACTGTCCCCCCACATCCATAAACCACCAAATATCATGACATGCAACTTCCCCATGATAAAGGCTTCTAGAAACTTGTTTTTCTCATTTTTTATAACTCCGGTACCTAAGCGCCAACAGCTGGCGCTTAGCCGCCAGTGCTCATTTTAGCACAGGTCTGCTAAACGTTCAAAAACTCATTTTAACTCCTCCAAATGGTCATTTAAGGTCACGTTAATCTCCACGAACATAATAAAGGCAAAATACTACCATATAGCATTCACTTCAAACTAAATAAAACACACAAAACAAACTTAAAGAAAAGCACACTGATAACTATGAGTTACCTCCCACAAAGCGCTTGGTTTAATGTCGTCAGCCTGACATACCGAATACTTAATTTAGGTGACCCAACATCAAATTCTCATCAGATTTAAGTTGTTCAACTAAGAAATAAGGTTTTAGTCTATGACCATTTACTTTGAATATTTTCTCAGTTTTAGGATCTTTAAAGTTTACAGCTCCATAGAGATAAAGTTTTACTACAATAAATGGGCCGCCCCTTCACCTAGACTTAATTTTTCCAGTAAATAATCTCAATCTGGTATTATATAACAATACTTTTTATCCTAGTTCATTACTTTATTCAGAATCTTCCGATCATGCCACATTTTCATCTTTTCTTATAAATCTTAGCACTTTTATATGATTCATTCCTTATCTCTTTAAGCTCATTTAATTGTAAAAATCTTTTCTCGTCAGCATCCTTCAAATTATATTTAAACTCTTTAATAGCCAATTTGCTTTATGCTCAAGTTCAACTGGTAAATGATAAGCTTTCCCAAAAAAATAGTCTATATAGGGAAATTCCTATAGGAGTCCTGTAAGCAGTCCTATAAGCCCACAAAGCAAAATCCAGTTTGATTGACCCATCATTTCTATTTGGATTAACAGATTTTTATAAAATTCTTTTAATTTCATGATTGAATAATTCAACCAAACCACTTATCTTAAGATGATAAGCATTTGTAATTTTATGGATGATATGATATTTCTCGATAATTACATTTTAAAATGACTTCCCACATCAGTTATGATTACTCTTGGCATTCCAAATTTACAAAATATATTCATTCTTAAAAACTTTGCAACACTTCAAGCATCACATCGAAGTAAAGCAACAGCTTCTAACCATTAGATACATAGTCTACTGCCACCAATTTGTATAATTTTCAAAAGATGGTATAAATGGTCTCATGAAATCTATTCCTCAAACGTCAAATATTTCAACTTCAAACATATAATTGAGAGGCATCTTATTTCTTTTAAAAATATTGCCTAGACATTGTCATCGATCACAATTTTTAATATAAGCATTAACATCCTTAAAAATTGTTGGCCAATAAAATCCAGATTGTAAAATCTTATCTACAGTTTTATCAAAACCAAAAAGTCCCTTCTTTATATAAAAACGGGTCGTTTCAAAAATAAGTCTTAGCTTCAAATAAAAATTTCTTCCTCTATTGGTTTGTCAATCCACAGGGTAAAATGTCACTAAAAATAAAGTTCACAATGTTTGCATACCATGGAACACGCCACTCATTAATAATGAATAATTTTTCATCAGAATAATGTTCATTAATTTCTTCATAAGAAATAAGAGATTTTTCATTTTCAAGCCTTGATAAATGATCAACAATTTGATTATCAGCACCCTTTCTATCTAATAATTTAAAGTTAAATTCTTGTAAAAGAAGAATCCATCTTATTAGTCTTGGTTTAACATCCTTCTTTTCATTAAATCTTTAATAACAGAATGATCAGTATGCACCATACATTTAGTTCCAATCAAATATGATTTAAATTTATCAAAAAGCATATACTATCGCTAGTAAATCCTTCTCAATTGTGGTATAATTTTTTTGAGCTTCATTCAGAGTTCTACTAGCATAGTAGATCACTTTAAAAGTTTTATTATATTTTTATCCTAAAACAGCTCCAATAGCATAATCACTTGCACCACACATTAATTCAAAAGGTTTTTCCCAATATGATGAAACAATAACTGGTGTAGTGATTAATTTTTCTTTTATTAACTCAAAAGCTTTTAGAGAATCTTCATTAAAATAAAAAAAAGAAATCTTTTTCCAATAACTGGCATAGAGGTTTAGCAATTTTGGAAAAGTATTTAATATAACGTATGTAGAAACCAACATGTTCCAAAAAACTCCCAATCTCCCATACATTTGTTGGGCAAGGTAAATAAGCGATCACTTGATTTTTTTGCAGGGTCTACTTCCATTCTTTTTTTTTTGAAATATGTTGTCCCAAAATAATTCTTCCTGCTATCATAAATTGACATTTTCCCTAATTAAGGACTACATTTGTTTCTTCATAGCATTTCAGAACTTTAGATAAATGTTCTAAGCATGATTCAAATGAAATTCTAAACACTAAAAAATCTTCCATAAACACTCCAATTCCTTTTTCAATCAAATCATAGAAAATCGCCATCAAACATCTTTGAAATGTAGTAAGGGTATTACATAAACCAAAGGACATTATTCTAAAAGCAAATGTACTATAAGGGATGGTAAATGTGGTTTTCTCTTAGTCCTTAGGAGCAATTTGTATTTGGTTATATCCAGTATATCCATCCAAAAAATAAATGTATTTTATGTCCAGCTAGTCTATCCAACATTTGATAAAGAAAGGGAAGTCGAAAATGATCTTTCATGGTGGCAAGATTTAATTTTCTATAATGAATGTATACTTGCCAACCTGAAACTTATCTTATAGGTATTAATTCATTCTTTTCACTAACAGTTACAGCTACTCCTTGTTTCTTAGGAACACAGTGAATAGGACTAACCTATGCACTATCTGAAATAGGGTAGATAATTCCAACATCCAACCACTTTGAAATTTCTTTTTTAACAACTTCTTTCATAATAGGAATTAATCTCCTTTGAGGATGAGCCTTGGGTTTGTAATTTTCTTCCATAAGGATTCTGCGCATACAAATTGAAGGACTGATTCCTTTAATATCAGCAATGGTCCATCCAAAGGCTTTCTTATATTTCTTAGAATTTCAAGCAAACTCTCTTCTTCTTCAGTAGTTAATTTCAAGCAAACTCTCTTCTTCTTCTCATCAATCACTAGCAGGCTTGTAGCTTGTACTGTGGCAGCTCAGAGAATCTGGGGGACTCTAGACCTGGAACTAATCTAAAAAACTGAGGGTGCAGCGAGAAAGGAATTAACAAATTTTCTTCATATTTAATTTCCTACCCTTTGGCACACGGGAAAGTCGGTACGGTGACAGCAAAACCAGTAGACGTAGGGGTAGAAACTCTTCTATGCATGGATACAACTTACTTGACAGGGGTGGTAGAAACCTTCACCTTCTTAGAAGAAGGGAATTCTGGTGGGAGTTCAGGTCGAACTTGGCAGATGGTTCCTGAACTTCAGAGATAGCAAATTTCTTGACAACGAACAGGACTTTTCCATGCATGACTTCCTACTCATTAATGCCAGTCCAGAAATGGAACATTGGCGCAGTAAGACGGGCCTCACTGGAAGTGGGTAAGTTGCAGAAGAAGGTGAGTGTCAATGTCGACATCGTAACTGTCAAATGAAAAATTCTGAAAGTCGGCAAAGGCCTAGACCTTTTATAATCATAATGTAAACATCATGAAAAAGGTTGTTCTGTTAACTGGGCATAATTTCATTTTATTTAGTTTTAATTGATTCTTAGGATTTTGTTATGTTTTCTATTTTCATATATTCGTTAAAAGGAGTTTAAGATTTAAGAAAGAATGATTTGAATTTCCAATAACAAGATTGAACCTAGGAGGCACAAAGAGAGAGTGAAGTATGGGACCCTGCCCGGGAACCCCATCACAATGCATATTGCCCTAATGAAACTTATTCACCAACACACCTAATAGGGGTCTGACCCTACAAAATCAAGAAGAATCCTAAAGACTCCTAAACCCCTCTGTTTAAGGATGATTAAACAGATGGTCATAAAATTAAGGAGAGTTGATCGTACTTTCTCAAGAAAGAAATGGGTAAAGTATATCAACAAAAGAATGATAATCCGGCTCATGAGAGACATAAGCACATTACTGATGTATTAATATAACATTTTCTGATCTAAAAAATGGTCTAACTCCTTAAATTGTGAAGCACTTTTAAAATATGGAGGATACGTAGGTCTATAATTACTATTCCCTTGATTGTTCCAATTCCCTAATATATTTACTTGAGTGTTCCCCCATTATTGAGTACTACCACCCTGATTATTGGTATTTCAGTTAAAGTTTGAATGGTTCTTCAAACCTGTGTTATAATAATTGGATTATACGTTACTATGCTTGTTTATGACGTTCAGAGTTTCTAATGATGATTTAGAATCTACAATTTGACCTAATGAATTTTCTTCATTCATTGAAGTTAGTTGAGAAAAATTCATTCCAAATTGGTCTATCTTCCTTGAAATTGCAGCAACTTGATTTGCTAACATTGCAAAAGCATCAAAATCATGAATACCAGCTACTTTCTTAAGATTTACCCTCTCAGAGGGCCATTGAAAATTATTTGCAGTCATTTCTTCAATTAAAGCATAAGTATCATTAAACTGTTTAGACATCAATGAACTACCAGCAGTAACATCGATAATTGATCTAAGAGATCCAACTAATCCATAAAAAAAGTTTGAATTATTAACCAATTTGGTATCGAATGATGTGAACACTTTCTTAGGAGATCTTTAAAATGTTCCCATGCTTCATAGATAGATTCCCCTTCAAACTGATAAAAATATGTAATATCATTTCTAAGCTTAGTAGTCTTTGATGTTGGAAAATATTTAGCAAGAAATTTTTATACTAAGTCACCCCAAGTTCTAAAAGATCTAGGTGTTAAGGAATTTAACCACATCTTAGCTTTATCCCTTAATAAAAAAGAAAAAGTCTAAGTCTAATAGCATCATCCAAAACACCATCATATATCACACCATTCTAGAAAATTGGCAAGGTGTAAATTTGGATCTTCAGTTGGTGCTCCCTCAAATTGATTAATAGATACAATTTGGATAATAATAGGTTTAAGTTCAAATGAATTAGCAACTAAAGAAGGATTTTGAATACTTCCATGAAATCCATCTACTGTAGGGTTAGCATAATCTCTTAAAGGTCTAAATTACTTGTAGCCATTTCTTGAATATTTTTTCTTTTTCTGTATTTTTTTATTTTTATGATTTTTCTTATAATTCTTTCTAATTCAGAATCGTAAGGCACAAGTCTTTCATAACCTGAACTACACATACACAATAATAAAGAAACAATAAAATAAAAACAACTTTCTATGATAAATTTAACAAGTTTAAATAAGATTTTTTAAAAAAGTTAAAAGAAAAATTTTTCTTAAAATTATTTTCTTTATTAAATTTCTTTCCCTACCAACGGCGCCAAAAACTTGGTCCGCATTGATATTTATGCTTACATTTTATATATGAATTGATACTTCTCTTTAATTATATCTTTCTTTACAACGTGCCAAAAACTTGATGCAAATGTAAATAAGAGATTTAAATGATATTTTAAAATGGGATACTATGTAAGTATATGTATCATTTATCGAGTAATATAGAAATTTCTGATTAAGCCCCAAGATAGTAATTAATAAAGAAAAATTCCATCTAATTAAAAACAGAAAATTAACTTTTTTACTTTAAGAAAAGAACTTACTCAAACCAAAGTGAATTTTTTAGGAAATATAATTCAATTCTTTTTGTTGATTTTATAATTTGAAATCAAAGTAAGTAAATACTTTAATTAAACTTTTGTAAGATGAAAACTTATGCAAATGAAAATATCTATTTCCTTTTTATGAATCAGTAACAAGTTATGGAAAATATTTGTTGTGGAAGTATTTAAAAATTTTTTTGTGCCAAAGAGGAGAGATAATATTCTTTATCCTTACTAGAGATGCTATAAAGAACATAGGTTAATTTACTGATCTAAAAATCTTAAAGACGGGTTAGGCAGGAAAGATACTAGCTCTCACTCTAGAGTTTCCTCGATTCCCCCATCTGAACATCTTGTATCAAAACATAAAACAATAAACTGAATTGGGGGCATTAGTCTGTCACTTTAAAGTCCTCTAATTCTACATCATTCAAAGTATATCTTCATATTTATTTGCACTCAACCATATGGATTACATTCTCACCGATACAATCTCATGTGATTCTTTCCAATTATTAACTGAGATAATACTGCACTAGATCTTACATGTTCTCACAGCATATTTTAACATCTTTATTGGCCAAATCAAGAAGTAAATAAAGTGCAGGGTTTTGAATCATCACAACTTCTTCCAACATTAAAATCCTATACTTCATACAAAATACTTCCAAAACTTAATTAATTCATCAATTTAAAGAAAAAGATATAGAAAATTACCCAAAATTCATGGAGAAAATACAATCACAACTTGGTTCAAAAATAGAAATCATAATGAAAACACAAGAAATCTTAATTAAAAACTAATTGTAATACAAAGATAAAGACTTATTTGTAAATCCTCTCCACAAAACACTTGAAGTTCTTTTGAAAACTTGGCTTTCCCTTACAATAATCTTAAGAGGTTGGAGCCCAACTCAGTAGACTCCAAATCTCAATTCTACTTCTAATACAAATTATTTAAAATGAAGTAAAGATGGTGAAGTGGACAGGTGTTTCTACAATAACTCTCTAACATAAACCTCACTCTTAAACACTGACCAAACCCTCTAACAACAACCAGTTATTTGATCTTCAAGTCCTCTTTTAATACTGTTCCAAAAGGTGTCTTCGTATCTCTTCAAATTTTGTCCTGATTCATGTATCTTCCAAGATATGCATCCATTCAAGTGCAATTTAAATTGAATTTGGCACCAATATGTAGTTACCCTCGTTCTCACCAAGAGGTGCTTCGTAAATCTCTTCAAAATGGTGCCTAAATTAAAATAATCCTCTTTTTTAACAGCCGCACGTAAGCGCGGTGTACCGGCGCTTAGCGACAAGCGTGCTGGCGTGTAAGCTCCAAACTATGGAGCATAGCCACGGGGCCTTGGCGCGTAAGCGTGGGTTTTGTCGCTTAGTTGCCACATATCAATTCTTCAATTTTCTTCATTTTTGCTTTGAATTTGATCTTTTTTCACTCTTTTCATCATAATCATCCATTTAATCATACCTGTAAGAAAAACACACAAAATACATTATATTAAAATGCAATATCATTAAAAATTGATATAAAAATCAGCATAAAAAGCATTATATATTTTAGGTGTATCAAGCATCCTTCTATCGTGCGTCTGAGCAACCTGTGGTAAGGACAAAAGTTGGGTTGATCGTTCTTGTTCATTTCTTCCAACTTCTTTAGTTCGGGCAATTTGAACTCGGGCTTCTTCATCAAATTTTTGAACATCATTGCCATGACATCGTCTTTAAAGGAGTAGTTCCTGCGCAGTCATTCTGAAACTGTTGAACCCTATTGTCCGCCTGTTTTGTTCGACCTCGCTCGCCGACCGATCGATTATTTTGTTGTGAACGTGGTCGACCATACCTGCTGATACCGGTCCGTATTGTGGAGGCCGACCGTACTTAGGGGCCGATCGTGCCGCTCGTGGTGACTACTCGACTCGAATTCTCATCGTCGTTTCCTTTGTCAACCGTTGCCACTATGCCAGATCTCTTTTCATATGCTTTGATCAGTCTCGTTTTCTCTTTTTTCTTTGTCAGCTTCATATGCTTGACTTCCTCTTGTAAACTGCTATCCTTGCTAAGTAACTTCTCAAAGGAACCCTTAAGCATGAAAGCCACCAGACCGTGGATACTCTTGATCAGTATCCTGGTCGCTTGTTGTTCTTGTAGCTGAGGTTCACACTTCATGCTTAGGTTTCTCCATCTCACAATGTAGTCGACTAGAGTTTCGTCGGGTTTCTGCTGCTGCACTACGAAATCTTCTATAGTGACATGGGGCTGCACACCAGTGAATCTTTTCACAAACATGTTCTCCATTTCCATCATTGATCCATTGGATATTTCTACATACCAATCAAAAGCTATTCCTGACAAGCTGTTGACAAACTATCGAAACAACAATGCTTTACTTCGTCTTATGTTACAACAATTATCCCTAAAGTGTGTTATGTGTTGACAAGGATTTCTAGTCTCGTCGAACGTCTTGAAAGTCGGGGGCATGAAGCCTTTGGGGTAAGGCACAACATCGAATTCCTCCGGGTAGGGTCTACCCTTTGAAACTGATGCCCCGACCTTGGACTGAGCTAAGGCCTCCCTAACTTGTTGCTCGATCATCTGCTTGATATCCTTCTTTGACCAACTCGGAGCTGAATCCTTCTTTTGAGGTTCATCTTCATTGGCAAAAGGGACTTCCCTTCTTTCATCGGTGATATGTATGATTGTCGACTGGTTAAATTTTGGAGACGCCATTGGTCATGACTGTGACTGTCTATGTAGTGTGGCCATGGGAGTCATGGCGGTGGTCATTTCCTCCATCTTCTTCTCCAGACGGCTAATCTGTTCATCTGTTGTCAAAATGGCCCTCTGAAGCTCACCCACGACATTCTCCTCACTAGGAACCTCGCGCCGAGATGACATGGACCTGGTCTTAACCACATGAATATCCATGAATTCCTCTTCCATGTAATTCGACAGATAGTAATCTTCATCATCAATATCCAGCCCTCGTTGTTTTGCTAATTTTGAAATCTCAGCTCGGAGCTTTCAGACTTTATCATCCACTGCTTTCTCCTTAATCAATTTCAGATATATAGACTTCTGTCAGCTGTCACTTCTCACTGCAACCAACTCAGAAGCAACAACGGTAACAATGGGCACATCAGAATTATAGTCCATCTTATGATCCACAGACTTCTCAGAGTGTACTGGTACAATGACCTTCAGTAAACACACTTTCCTCTTAAAAGTTGGCACCTTGAAACATAGTGTCTCAGCAAGGACATCAGAGTGGTGAGGAAAAGTGTTCTCCCTAGGGTGTACACCATGTACAAAGGAAAAAATCTTCTCCTACTCTTCTTCTTCAAGTGTTCCATATAATCATCGGTAGTTGGTACTCTCAGACCATGTTGGGACTTGACTGATCTGTGTTGCAGACGTTGGAACGACAGTAGTGGCATCTGTAGCAGTGGTAGCAGTATCAACTCATCTTCCCAAACGATGTCTAATGGAAACTCAGACGGCTGTCCATCCTTAGAATTTCACTCTTCATTTCGAGGGATATTACACATCCCATCCTCTTGAAAAGATTGGTAACGAAACATCCTTCTTTCTCAGCCAATCCTTGGAAAACTATGTGGACTCGGGTGACGGTTGTGGGCCTCTCCCTCACCTCATCATGACTACGTGATGATGGAAGCGTAGCAGCAATCTTGTGGAGGTTCTCATTTCCAGTAGTATCAACCAACGGGTGGAACCTACTCCCTCGAAGGAGAGGAGAGATCTCCAGTAAACTGAGTTCCTCCCTTTGAAGAATCTCATCAATCACTGGCAGGCTTGTAGCTTGTACCATGGAGTCTCTGAGAATCTTACGCCTGCAGTTCCTCCTTTGAGACCTAGTCCGTAGGGGAACTCTAGAGCTGGAATCCATCTCAAAAATTGAGGGTGCAACAAGAAAGGCATTATCAAAATTTTCTTCGTACATAATTTCCTTCCCTTTGGCAGACGGAAAAGTAGGTGCGGTGATGGCAAAACCAGTAGTCGTAGGGGTAACAACTCTCCTAGGCATGGAGATGACTTACTTGACAGGGGCGGTAGAAAACTTCACCTTCTCAGCAGAAGAAAAATCTTGGTGGGAGTTCAGGTCGAACTTGGTAGATGGTTCCTGGACTTCAGGGATATCAACTTTCATGACAACGAATGGAGCTTTTCCAAGTACGACTTCAAACTCATTAATGCTGGTCCAAAACTGGATCATTAGAGCGACAAGATAGGCTTCATGGGTAGTGGAAAAGTTGCAGGAAAAGGTAAGTGTCGGGGTCGACCTCGTAACTATCGAAAGAAAAATTCTGAAAATCGGCGAAGGCCTAAACCATTTAAAATCATAGTGTAAACATTACAAAAAGGCTGTTCTGTGAACTGGGCATAATTTTATTTTATTTAATTGTAATTGATTCTTAGGATTTTATTATGTTTTTTATTTTCATATATTTGTTAAAAGAAGTTTAAGAGTTAATAAAAAATGATTCGATCTGTTGATAACAAGATTGAACTCGGGAGGCACAAAAAGAGAGTGAAGTATGGGACCCTGCCCGGGATCTCCTTCACAACGCACATTGCCCTAGTGAAAATATTTCACCAAAGACACCTATTAGGGGTCCGACCCCAAAAAATTAAGAAAAATATTAAAGACTTCTGAACCCCTCTGTTTAAGGATGATTAAATAGATGGTCTTAAAATCAAGGAGAGTTGATCGTACTTTCTTAAAAAAGAAATGGGTAAAGTATATCAACAGAAGAATGGTAATCTGGCTCATGAGGGACATGAGCGCATTACTGATGTATTAATATAAAATTTCCTCATCTAAAAAGTGGTTTTACTCCTTAAATTGTGAAACACTTTTAAAACATGGAGTATAAGTAGGTCTATAATTACTATTCCCTTGATTGTTCCAATTACCCAATGGATTTACTTGAGTGTTCCCTTATTGTTGAGTACTACCACCTTGATTATTGGTACTCCAGTTAAAGTTTGGATGGTTCTTCCAACCTATGTTATAATAATTGGAATATAGGTTACTATGCTTATTTATGGCATTCAAAGTTTCTAATAATGATTTAGAATCTACCCTTTAGCCTAATGAATTTTCTTCAAACATTCAGATTGGTTAAGAAAATTCATTCCAAATTAGTCCATCTTCCATGAAATTGCAGCAACTTGATTTGCTAACATTGCAGAAGTATCAAAATCATGAATACCGGCTACCTTCTTAGGATTTACCCTCTCAGAGGGCCATTGAAAATTATTTGTAGGCATTTCTTCAATTAAAGCATATGCATCATTAAACTGTTTAGACATTAATGAACCACCAACAGCAGCATCGATAATAGATCTAAAAGATCTAACTAATCCATTATAAAAGTTTTGAATTATTAACCAATCTTGTATCAAATGCTATTTCAATTCTTGCATCTTAGGTTGCTGCAATATCAAGGAAGTTGGACCAATTTGGAATGAACCAACCTCCGTTTACTCCAATAAGTGAGGAAAGTTCATTAGGGCATATGATTGATTCTAACTTATCATATGAGACATTAAATACTTTAAATAACCCTTATTCTAACTTTTACAAATCAGGTTGGAAGAACCAACCTAATTTTAACTGGAATCATACTACTGGGGGAGAAAACCAATACTAGGAAAATAATCATGCAAATCCTAATGGAAGTAGGAATAATCAGGGTAACACAAACTATAGACCTTCATATCTACCGTACTCTAACAATGATCAAAAATTTAAGGATAAAAAGATGTTTATAGAAGAAGTGGTATTGAAAATAGGAAACTAGTTGCAAAGTCAAAATGTTGTGATTAGAAACATAGAGAATCAACTGTGACAAATTGCTAATTCACTTAGCAATAAACCCCAAGGAACACTTCCTAGCAACATTGAGATCAATCCTAAAGAGAACACTAATGAAAAATTAGAAGTTGTCTGATTAAGAAGTGGAAGAGAGATAGAGGATGTGGTTAGAAAAGAGAAAGAAGTTGTGAGAGAAATAAAGGAAAATAAAAGACCTGAAGAACATGTTTTTAAGGATCTAGAAAAATTAATATCTCCAACTAAAATCAATTTAGAAAGACCACCACCTCCATTTCCTCAAAGACTTAGACAATAAGAGTTGGATAAACAATTTTCAAAATTTCTGGAAGTACTTAAGAAGTTAAAAATAAATATTCCTTTTGCTGAAGCTTTAAAACAGATGCCAAGTTATGCAAAGTTTATGAAGGAGATATTAAATAAGAAAAGGAAACTTGGGGATTATGAGATAGTTGCACTAAGTGAGGAGTACAGCACTATACTTCAGAAAAAGCTTCCTTAGGAACTTATAGATCCTTGTAGCTTTACAATTCCTTATGTATTTAGAGAAAGATTATGTGGAAAAGCTTTATGTGATTTAAAAATGAGCATTAATGTGATGCCTCTATATATATTTAGAAGGTTAGGTTTAGCTGATATTTATCCCACTACTTTAACCCTTCAGTTAGCTGATCGATCTACCATTTATCCAAAATGGGTTATAGAAGATGTGCTTGTTAAAGTGGATAAATTTATCTTTCCTTTGGACTTTATTGTATTAAATAAGGATTATGATAAAGATAATCCAATTATTTTGGGGAGACATTTCCTTGTTACTGGACAAGCTATGATAAATGTGTAAAAAGGAGAGTTGACTATGAATAATAATGACCAGGAAGTAACTTGTGATGTATTAAAGACTATAAAATATCTAACTGAGAGAAAAGATGATGATTTTTTTTGGGTGGATGAAATTGATTATCTAAGTAAAGACCATTTCCAAGAGTGTTTTAAGAGTAATTTAACAGATGAGATTGAAGTGGACTTTCATGATGAGTTGAAAACGTTATTTAAAGAAAACTGTATGTATGTTTAGGAGAGGTATGAAATGATGAACATTATAAAAAATAGTTAACTTTTAATTCTATCTGTTAAAAAATCTCATGAGCTTAAGATGAATGTACCCTATACAATTTTAAAGCCTACATATTTAGGGAATTCATCTACACCACCAGTCTTTGTACCTTTAGATTCAACTCAATCACAAGAAGATCTCCTAAGAAAGATCTCCTAAGAAAGAGTTATTCAAACTCACTAAATGGTATATTCCATGTTATACATATAAAATGAATGACATTCTGATGCTGAGGCAACCAGAGTAAATATTGGATACATCGGTTAGTTGATGTTAGACCAAGCGCATCGTGGGAGTCAATCCATGGTTATCTTTGTTATCTGCTTAGTGTAATTGTTGTTATGTTGGATTGGATAATAGTGAGATGTTGGACTTTGATCCTTGTTTGATGTGTAAGAGTGGTTTGGGTTAATGTAGTGAGGTTATGCCTTGGTCTTGACTAAATTTATATATAACTTCTGGTAGTAGTAGGCCGATGAGTCTGTTACGACTTAGTTCTCAATCAGAGTTGATTGTTACCTTGAAGCATGTAGAGTTTGGACTTGGACCACTCCTTGTCAACTCTATTACTTCCTTTATTTGACTTTGTCTTTACTGAGTAAGGTCATGAACTTACTTAGTGAACAACATCTGGATGAACTGCACTACTTTTATTTACCAGATTGTGTATACCTTTGACTTAGAGTAAACCTGAAATTGGAAACACGTGAGTTTTTATAATAGGGGAATTCTGGTCTAAGGGTGATAACCATATAAAACATTTTATAATACACCCACGTTATTAGTGTAGTTTCTTCTGTTAGAGATTGAAAGTAAGGAGGGGAAATGTGAGTAAAAGGGAGATCAAATTAACCTCAGTTGTTGTTTGTTTATGAAATTTGTGAGTCTATCTATTGGAGTTTGTGTGTCTATGTTTGTGAGTCAAGTTGAATGAGTCACAAGAGACAAAAAAACTTATCTTAAGATTTTAAACTTGTTAGCATCCCACAATTTCTTTATCAATTTCAAAATATGATCCTATTTAATCTCCAGTTTGTACCTATTCTACAAATTAAAATTCCTTTGTTATGTCGAGCATGTTTAGGCTAGATTTACTTTCTACTGCAATATTCTACCATGTTCTATTTGTTGATATTTTTGTAGGATGTGTAGTAAATTGTAAAAGTGATCTTTCCCTACCGCATATTTTTGTACTTCATTGTTACATATGTTTAAGCTTAAGTTTGGAGGGAAAAGAAAAATGTTTCAAATTTAAGACCTTACTTGTTTTCAAAACTAATACAAATAAATTTGTATCTTATTTCTAATGATCATTGTTATGTGGAGTTACCTTAAGGATGTTAGAATTTCAAGTATATAAATTGAGTAGGAAAACTTAGTTGGTATTTTTAGTGAAAAGGGTGAACCTGGAGTTAAAGATATTTAGTGAAGAACATGGGAAAATGAATAACTATCTTTAGTAGGAAGAAGTGTATTTTTAAAAACTAAGGATTCTTAGAATTTTTATTTTCAAAAATTTAAGGCTCTTTTAGAAAGTATTTAAAAAAAATACATCTTTTCAAGTGAAGGAAAGTAATAAGTTTTAACTTTAGAGGAGGATAGTGGAATTCAAAATTATTTAAGGATTTCTCCAGATATAGTAATCCTCACACACACACACACACACACACAGATATATATATATATATATAAAGAGCAGAAAAGAAAAAAAAAGTGGATAAAAAAGATCCTGAAAAAAAAGAGTGTGAGGAGAAGCTTCAGGAGAGGTCCTAATTAAAAATTGGTTTCACTTGAGTCTTTCTAAAGTAAGGAACGTAGAACAATCATAAGCTTTCTTTTTATACATATATTAGTAAAAATTATTTTTAAGAGAGTTCTTAAGTCTAGAAAGTAAACTTCATAGGATCTGAAGTTTGAAAAATCGGTATATTTTTCTGAATTAGATAGGAAAACAAATTTCCAAGTTTGATGATAAATATCTTAGACCCTGGGCTATTCTTATTCACTAGAAGTTCTTCTAGGTTGAACTATCCATTTTTAGAACAAAATTTTAGCAGTTCTAAAGGGTGACCCATTAACTATAATCTACAAAAATTATTTTAAAAGTGTAGTTTTACTTGAGGACAAGCAGTGTTTAAGTTTGGGGGACTTTGATCAACCTAAAAATGTACTAATCTTTATGCTTTATTTTATAATGATATTCCACTTTAAATGTATGTTTTCTTGTGTTTTTTGTTGTAGGTACATCAAATTGAAGAATTAGAGTGATTGGTGCAAAAGGAACAAAAATGGACTAAAATGGAGCATACCATAGCAAAATAGGTCGAACCGGAGCATACCAGAGCAAAATGGGTCAAAACAGACACATTTGTACTTATGTATGGCGCCTAGGTACCACCACTTGGTGCATAGCTACCAGGCATTGGTGCCTATGTGCTGAAAATCGGTGCATAGCTGCTAGTGACAGTTTTTGGCATAACTTCTAGAAGAAACTTCAAATTTAGATGATTTTTCAAGCATTGCGAAGTGTGTCTCTTCCAAAATTCATTGAGAATGATAAAATAAAATTTCTAGAAGATTTTGGGTTGGTTAGAAGGAGTTATTATGGAATAGATATGTCTCGCGGAGTGAAAAGGCACTTAAGGCACCCTTGGAAGATTCATTGAATTTTGCTCTTTTTGAAGAGACACTTAAGAATCTCTTGGGAAATTATAAAAAAAACTTTTGAACTCTTGGAGAAGATGATAATTAGGAGGAGAAGATTAGAAGATGAGAAGAAGACTTGTAAAAGAAGTGAAGGCTTGGGCGAGAGCCCAAGTGGAGAAAGAGAGAGTGTGTGAGAGTTTCTTCTATTCTTTTCACTTTGTTTTTGGAGAGGATTGGAAGGAGATTGTTTTTATACAAGGAGAGTTTTATTTCCATCAAATATAAGTATTTTCATTGTATTTTGATTTAAATTTAGTAGTTTGTTTGTATGGTTTCAAAGACTTGTTCAATAAAAAGTTCTTGTCATTTCTCCATGTGAAGTGAGTAGTTTTCTTTACTCTTCCCTCTTACAATGAATTAGTATGCATGTGTATGATATAGAATTGAGTAGAGTGAGAATATATTGTGATGATTTTTCTTTGATCTTCATTTACATGTAAACTTGATCAACTTGCATGTTAAAATCTGTTGTGAGAACATGTAAGAACCAATGCGTGCATCGTCTCGACCAACCATTGGTAAAAATCACATGGGATTATATGGGTGAGAATGTAGTCCATATGGTTGAGTGCAAATAAATAGGGAGATATGCATGTTTAAGAGGTGTAGAATTAGAGGACTTTAGGGTGACAGACTAAATCCCATAATTTGTTTGATGTGAAAAGTTTTGTTATGAGATGTTAGCCCCCAGGTGGAGGGAGAAGAGGGAACTCTAGAGTGAGGACTAGTATTTTCCCTGCCTAACCCATCTTCAAGATTTTAAAGCATCAGATTAACCTATGTTCTTTATAGAACCAAGTAAGGGTAAAGAATATAATTGCTCATATTTGTCACAATCTCTCTCGCTACTTGTTTTACTTTTACACATGTCACTAATTTTATTGTAAGCGGAAGAGTATTTTTAATATATCCAACCCCACTTTCTAATTTTCTCTAATTATTTAAGTTTAGGATTAGAAGTAGTGATGTAGTAATAATTGTAGGATATAATCAAAAACCAAACTTTAATCAACTTTCCAAGCTAGGGCGTGTTCTTGTAGACTAGAATTTCTCTAAAAAGTCATTGTAATTAACCTCGATCTCCAGGGGAATGATATTTGGGACTTAATCAGAATGCTCTATATTACTTGATAACTATACGTATACTTGCGTAAAATCCCTACTATTCAAAGACATAATTGAAATCGTACTTTGCTTTGGAGTCAATTTTTTGGCATCATTGCAAAGGAAGAAATTTAAACAAGAAAATTAAAGGATTAAACTCTTGTATATTGTAATTGGGGATCAGGTGGCTTGAAAAGTGCCTCGACGGTCTGACGGTGATCGTGTTTGACATGCAGCCCCTTTTTTGAACAGAAATGGTGGACATTACATCACCTACGAAACAACACACTAGATTCTACTTGAAATTTGGCCAAATTTCATCATCTCGACCCTAAAATAATTAATTTTATGTTTCTAAGGTTTTAGCTCATTCCAACATGGTTCAAACAGCCTGAAAGTACACAACATAACATTCCATGATTACTAAAAAATGACATGACATGAAAACATCATTACACATATCGTGATGCAACATTTTCTAGCACTCCATATTTTTGTATCACTTACTATTACATGTCCTCTAACATTATGCCTCTTAACGAACCATTTCATAGGCTTTGGTGATTGAAAAATACTGTGGCAGGATGGCGGTGTCCATTTTGACGTGTAGCCCATTTGAATTGAAATGATGGACTGTACATCTCCATCGAGACAACGTACCGGTGCCCACTTAGAATTTAGCTAAATTCCATCATCTTTGTCCTCAAACCATGAATTCTATGTTTTTTAGGGATTTGGTGCATTCCGATGTGGCTCAAATAGCCTGAAAGTGCACGACACAATATTCTGAGATTGTCAACAAATGACTTGACATATCACAACATCATTCTACATATCATGCTACACCATTTTATTGGACACTCATATTTTTCTATCATCTAATATTACATTTCTTCTTACATTATACCACATAAAGGGCCATTTCTTGGGTTGTGTTGGCTAGAAAAATGCCATAGTAGGCTAATGGTGTCTGCTTTTGATGTGCAAACCTATTTTTTGAATTCAAATGGTAGGCTATACATCATTGCCAAGAAAATACATCGGTACCCACTTGAAATTTAGTCAGATTCCATCATCTTGGCCCTTAGATCATGAATTTTATGTTTCAGGGATTTAGTACATCCAGACATGGCTTAAAAAGCTTGCAAGTGCACGATGCAACATTTCGAGATTTTCAAAAAAATGACATGTAGTGTCACAACATCATTCCACATATTCTGTTGAACCATTTTCTGGTGCCCCATATTTTTGTATCACCTAATATTACATGACCTATAGAGTTATACCTCATAAAGAACCATTTCACAGGTTGTGGTAGCTTGAACAATGCCCCAGATGGCCGATGTTCTTCATTTTTTACGTCTAACTCCATTTTTTGAACTGAAACAGTGGACTATACATCACCGCTAGGAAAACGCACTGGCACCCACTTGGAATTTGGACAACTATATCATCTCAAGCATCAAATCATGACATTTAGGTTTCTAGGGTTTTAGTGCATCCTGATGTTGCTCAAATAACCTAAAAGTGCATGATTTAACGTTCCAAAATAGCTGAAAAAAGACATGATGTGTCACAACATTATTCCACATATTGTGTTGCACCATTTTATGGAGCCCCATATTTTTTTGTCACCTAATTTTACATGTTCACTAATAATATACCTCATAAAGGCCCATTCCACATGCTGCAGTGTTTCGTAAATTGCCCTGACGGGCTGACGGTGATAGTTTTTGACGTGGCTCATCTATGATTTGGTAAAATTCCATCATCTTGAGCCTCAAATTATGACATTGATGTTTTTAGAGCTATAGTTCATTTCAAAATGGTTTAGATAATCACATAATGCAATGTTTCAAGATTGCTGAATAATGAAATGATGTGTCATGACATCATTTTACATATCTTGTTGCACCATTTTCTGGTGCCCCATATTTTTGTAAGGCCCATTCCACATGCTGCAGTGTTTCGTAAATTGCCCTGACAGGCTGACGGTGACAGTTTTTGACGTGGCTCATCTATGATTTGGTAAAATTCCATCATCTCGAACCTCAAATTATGACATTGATGTTTTTAGAGCTATAGTTCATTTCTAAATGGTTTAGATAATCACATAATGCAATGTTTCAAGATTGCTGAATAATGAAATGATGTGTCATGACATCATTTTACATATCTTGTTGCACCATTTTCTGGTGCCCCATATTTTTGTATCGCATAATATTACATGTCCTCTAATATTATGCCTCATAACAAATTTTGGTAGTTCGATAATTGCACTGATGAGCCAACCGTGTCCACTTTTGATGTGCAAGCCAATTTTGAGAATCGAAACGGTGGACTATACATCATCGTTGCCTGCTTGGAATTTAACCAAATTCCACCAACCAGGCCATTAAATAATGAATTTTATGTTTCTAAGGTTTTAGTGCATCCTTGCGTGGCTCAAACATCTTAAATGTCGATGATATAATGTTATGAGATTGCCCGAAAAATGACATCACGTTCAATAATATTATTTTCATATCATGCTACACCATTTTCTGGCTCTCGATTTCTTTGTATCACCTAATATTTCATATACTCTAACTTTATACCTCATAACGGGCCATCTCACAGGCTGTGGTGGACCAAAACATGCCCAGACAAGCTGACAGTGTCAATTTTTGACGTACAACTGCATTTTTTGAATTAAACTGATGGACTATACATCACCACCAGGGTCACCCGATGCCCATTAGAAATTCAGTCAGATTCCATCAATTGGGCTCGTAAATCATGACTTTTATGTTTCTAGAATTTTAGTGCATCCTGACATGGCTCAAACAGCCCAAAAGTGCACGACATAATATTTCGGTATTGCCAAAAAATAACATGACCTCTCACAACATCATTTCACATATCGCGATATACAACTTTCTAGCACCTAATATTTTTGTATTGCTTAATATTACATCTCCTCTAATGTTATACCTCATAACAAACCATTTCACGGGCTGTGGTGGTGTCCGTTTTTGACAAGCAACCCATTTTTTGAAATTTATACCTAATATCACCGCTCGAGAAAACCGTCCCTCGGTTGGAATTTGGAAAAATTCCATCATCTCGGTTCTAAAATCTTGATTTATTTTTTTAGGGTTTTAATTCATCCCAACGTGGCTCAAATTGCCCGAAAGAGCACGACGTAACATACCGAGATTGTAAAAAGTGACATGACGTGTCACAACATCATTCCACACATTTTGCTGCATCATTTTCAATTGCTCTGTATTTTTATATCTAATAATGTTACATGTCCTCTAACATTATACCTCATGAAGAGCTATTTCATGAGCTTTGATGGCCAGACAAATGCCCAAAAGCCGGCAGTGCATGTTTTTTGACGTGCACGTCATTATTTGAACCAGAACAGTGAACTATACCTCGTTGCAGGCGCAATGCTGGCGCCCACATAGAATTTGGCCAATTTTAATTATCTCACCCCATAAATAATGAATTTTATGTTTCTAGGTATTAGTACATCAAAACATGGCTCAAACAATCCGATAGTTCACAACACAACATTCTAAAATTGCCGAAAAATGACATAACACATCACAACATAATTACACATATCGTGTTGCTCTACTTTATAGAGCCCCGTATTTTTTTATTTCCTAATATTACATGTCCTCTAAAATTATACCTCATAATGAGCTATTTCATGAATTTTCATGGCCCGAAAAATGCCCAAGCGGGCCAATTGTGTTTGTTTTAGACATGTAACACTATTATTTTAGATGTGTAAAAAAATAGTGGACTATACATCAATGCTGAGAAAACACACTGGCGTCCAATTGGACTTTGACTACCGCAAACCACAATATGAAAGGAAACCACAAACACAACTAATACAATCATGCATTAATAATTAGTCATGAAAGATAACATTATTGGGAAAACATCAACTTTAACACCTCTCAACAGCATAAATTTTTTGAATAAAAACACACCAAGAATATTATCTTGTCTGGCATAAAATGTAAATATAAAAAAGGTTCATAAATTAAAATAAGAAAAATAGTAAATATCAAGTGAGAATATATAATTTTATAATTATGAAATAATGTAATCATGTAACCCTAATAGTTTGTCTTATGTTATACTCAAAATAGTGAATTAAAGAGTTGATGAAGCTTTATTTTGTATCTCAAAAAATTAATAAAAAAGACAGATTAAAGAAGATATATAAATTGAGTTGCAAACAATTAACTATTATGTGTTTCTTTTAACATACTTTACTTATTAGAAAAAATAGCCACTGTTTTTGACGTGCAACTCCATTGTTTGAAATGAAACGGTGGACTATACGCCGCTGGGGAAACACAATGGCGTTCACTTGGAATTTAACCAAATTTTATCATATCAGCCCTTAAATCATGATCTTTATGTTTTTAGGGTTTTAGTACATCTTGACATGGCTCAAATAGTGCCAAAGTGCATGATGCAACACTCCGATATTGACAAAAAAATGACATGACATATCGCAACATCATTCCACATATTGCGTTGCACCATTTTTTGTTGCCTTATATTTTTGTATCACCTAATATTACATTTCTTCTAAAATTATAACTCAAAAAGGTCCATTTCACGAGCTTCTGTGGGTAGAAATTGCCCCGGCTGGTCGATGGTGTCAATTTTGACATGTGACTCCATTATTTAAACTGAAACGATGGACTATACATCATCGTCGGGGCAACGCACTGACACACGCTTGGTTTTTGGCTAATTTTACATATCCTTTAACCTTATACCTTTTAACGGATCCTTTCACGGTCTGTGATGGCCCAAGAAATGCCTAGGTGGACCAACAACCCCCATTTTTTAAACCAAAATGGTGAATTATACATCATCACTGGGGCAACCTGACACCCATTAGAAATTTGGCCAAATTCCATCAACTGGGCCCTCAAATCATGAATTTTATGTTTCTAGGATTTTAGTGCATCTTGACGTGGCTCAAACTGCCAGAATGTGCATGACGTAACATTCTTATATTGTCAAAAATAATACTTTTGTCACAACTTAGTTTCACATATAGTGTTGTACCCTTTTCTGTCACCTCATATTTCCATATCACCTCATTTTACATGTCCTCTGAGATTATACCCCAAAACAGACCATTTCACGGGCTATGGTGGCCCATAAAAAGTCCTAGTAGGCCAAAGGTGTTAATTTTTTACATGCAACCCTATTTTTTGAATCTAAATGGTGGGTTATACATCACCGTTTGGGCAACCCAGAGACCGCGTAGAATTTGGCCAAACTCCATCATCTTGTCCCTTAAATCTTAAATTTTATGTTTCTATGGTTTAATGCATCCCAATGTGGCTAAAATAACTCGAAAGTGGACAACATAATGTTCCGAGATTTTTCAAAAAATGACACGTGTCATAACAACTTTTTTTCATATCGTGCTACACCATTTTCTGGCGCCCTATATTCTTGTATCGATTAATTTTACATATCCTCTAACTTTATGCCTCATAAAAGGCCATTTTATGGGCTGTGATGGCTCAAAAAAAAGCCTAGGCAGACCAAAGGAGTTTGTTTTTGATGTGCAACCCCAATTTTTTGAACTGAAATGGTGCATTAGACACCATCATCAGGGCAACCTGAAACCTATTAGAAATTTATCCAAATTCCATCAATTGGGCCCTCAAATCATGAATATCATGTTTCTAGGATTTTTGTCCATCTTGGCATGGCTCAAACTACCCAAATGTGCACAAAGTAATGTTCTTAGATTGCAAAAAAACAATAACATTTCCTATCACAACATAATTTCACATATAGTGTCGTACCATTTTATGGCACCTCATATTTTTGTATCACCTAATATTACATTTTTTTGAGATTATACCTCAAAACAGACAATTTAACGGGCTATGGTGGCCCACAAAATATCCTAGTAGGCCAATGGTTTTAAATATTGACATGTAGCCCCATTTTTTTGAATCTAAATGGTGGATTATACATCATTGTTGGGGCAACCCAGCGCTTACTTGGAATTTGGCCAAAATCCATCATCTTGCCCTTAGAATATTAAATTTTATGTTTCTAGGTCTTTAATGCATTTTGACGTGGCTCAAACTGCCCAAAAGTGCATGATGTAATGTACCAAGTTTACCAAAAAATGACATGACATGTCACAACATGATTTCACATATGGTGTTGCACTATCTTTTATCGACCCATATTTTTGTATCTCTTAATATTACATGTCCTCTAACATTATACCTCATAACAGACAATTTAAAAGGCTAATGTTGCCTAAAAAATGCCCAGACAAGCTGATAGTGCCTATTCTTGATGTGTAACCCCATTTTTTTAAACCAAAATAGGGGACTATACATCACCCTTTGGAGCAACCCGACACCAACTAGGAATTTCATAAAATTCCATTATCTTGACCCACAAATCTTGATTTTTATGTTTCTAGGGTTTTAGTGCATCTGAAGCGGATAAAATAGTCTAAATGTGCATGACGTAATGCTCTGAGATTGTTGAAAAATGATGTGACGTGTCAAAACATCAATCCAAATATCGTTCTGTACCATTTTATGGCACCTTATATTTTTGTATCTCCTAAAGTTACATGTATTCTAACATTGTTCCTCATAACGGGCCATTTCACATGCTTCGGTGGTCTGAAAAATATTCGACGGGCCGATAGTCTCTATTTTTTATGTGCAATCTCATTGTTTAAACCAAAATAGTAGACTATACATTGTCACCAGGACAACGACAGTGTTTGCTTGGAATTCTGTAAAACTCCATCTTCTTGGGCCTCAAATCATGAAGTGTATGTTTCTAGTGTTTTAGTGCATCCTGACGTGGATCAAATAGCCTAATAGTGCACAACATAACATTTAGAGATTGCAAAAAAATGACCTGACGTGTTACAACATCATTCCACTTAACGTGGAGCAAAATTTTATAGCACCCCATATTTGTGCATCACATAATATTACACTCTCTCTCACATTACATCTCATAATGGGCCATTTAGTGGTTGAGGTGACCCATAAATCGTCTCAGCGAGCTGATGGTGTCTGTTTTTGACATGCAACCACACTTTTCGAACTGAAATAGTGAACTATAAAATTACTATCAGGGAAACGCACTGATGATCACTTGGAATTTTGTCAAATTCCATCATATTTATCCTCAAATCATGAATTATATGTTTATCGTATTTTAGTGCATCCCGACGTAGCTCAAATAAACCGAAAGTGCATAATGTAACGTTCCGAGATTGCTGAAAAATGGCATGATGTGTTACAACCACATATTATGTTGCCCCTTTTTTTGAACCCAATATTTTTGTATCACCTAATATTAAATATCCTCTAATAAACCTTGTAACAGGCTAATTCACAGGCTGCGGTGGCCCTAATAGTGCCACGGTGGGCCGAGAGTGTTTATTTTTGACGTGTAACCCAAATTTTTTAACCCAAACGGTGGACTATACATCACCGCCAGGGAAACGTACCGGAGCTTTCCTAGAATTTAGCCAAAATCCATGATAATGTATTATAAGTTTCTAGGGTTTTAATGCATCTCAGTGTGGCTCAAACAGCCCGAAAGTGCACCACATAACTTTACAAGATTGTTAAAAAATGACATGTCGTGTCATAAAATTAATCCACATATCGTGCTACACAATTTTTGTGGCACCCCATATTTTTGGATTACCTAATATTAAATTTCATCTAAAATTATAGCACATAACAGGACATTTCATGTGCTATTATAGCTTGAAAAATGCCAGTGTGCCGATGGTGGTCATTTTAGACGAGCAACCCCATTTGTTGAACTGAAACGTTGGACTATATACATCACCTCCATGGAAACCCAGTGCCCACTTGGAATTTTGCTAAATTTTATCGTCTCGGCCCTCAAATCTTGATTTTTTATGTTTCTAGAGATTTAGTGCATTCTGATGTGGCTCAAACAGCCTAAAAATGCATTATGCAACTTTCCGAGATTATCAAAAATTGACTTCAGGTGTCACAACATAATTCCACATATCATGCTACACCATTTTATGGCCACCCATCTCTTTGTATCGCTTAATATTACATTTATTCTAACATTATAGCTCATAAAGGGCCATTTGATGGGTTGTGGTGGCCCAAAAAATGCCTCAGTTGGCTGATGGTGTCTGTTTTTGTTGTGCAACCCTATTTTTTGAATCGATATGGTGGACTATACATCTCTACTGGGAAAACACATTGGTACCCACTTGGACTTTAGCCAAATTCCATCACGCTGCTCTTAGATCATGAATTTTATGTTTCTTGGGACTTAGTGCATCCAAACATGGCTCAAACAGCCTGAAAGTGCACGACACAGTATTCCGAGATTGTAAAAAAAATGACATGAAATGTCAACATCATTCCACATATTGTGTTGAACCATTTTCTGGAGCCCCATATTTTTTATCGCCTAATATTACATGTCCACTAACTTTATACCTCATAACGTTCATTTCACAGGTTGTGGTGGTCCAAAAAATGCCCCAGCGAACTGATGGTGTTCATTTTTAATGTGAAACTCCATTTTTTGAACTAAAATGGTGGACTCTTCATCACCGTGGGGAAAATGCACCAGAACACACTAGGAATTTGGCCAATTACTTCATATCAGCCCTCAAATCATGACTTTATGTTTCTAGGGTTTTAGTGCATCTCGACGTGGTTTAAACATCCCAAATGTGCATGACGTAACATTCAGAGGTTGCTGAAAAATGACATGACGTGTCATAACATCATTCCCCATATCGTGCTGCAGAATTTTCTGGCACCTCATATTTTTGTGTTACCTAACTTTACATGTCTACTAATAATATACCTCATAACAACTCATTTTACAAGCTGCAACGTAATGAAAAATTCCCCAACGGGTCAACAATGCCCATTTTAAACATGGATCGCTTATGATTTGATCAAATTCCATTATCTCGGGCTTCAAATTATAACTTATATGTTCCTAGAGTTTTATTTCATCTCAACATGGCTCAAATTGCCAAATAATACACGACGTAAAGGTTAAATATTGTTGAAAAATGACAAGATGTGTCATCATTCCTCATATCATGTTGCACAACTTTCTAGCGCCCCATATTTTTTTATCGCCTAATATTACATGTCTTCTCA
Source organism: Papilionanthe hookeriana x Papilionanthe teres (assembly GCA_022702705.1). Lineage (NCBI taxonomy): Eukaryota > Viridiplantae > Streptophyta > Magnoliopsida > Asparagales > Orchidaceae > Papilionanthe > Papilionanthe hookeriana x Papilionanthe teres. Next base: position 152,520 of record JAKZJZ010000027.1, on the reverse strand, counting down.
CATTATATCTCATATAGGATTCTAGTGGTTCAAAAAATGTGCAGATGGGCAGATGGTGTCTGTCTTTGACGCACAACCAAATTTTTAGAACAATAACAGTGGAGTTTACATCACTGTTGGTGCAATGCACCGGTGCTCGCTTTGAATTTTGCCAAATTCCACCAACTCGACCACCAAATAATGAATTTTACATTTCTAGGGTTTTAGTGCATCCCGACGTGGCTCAAACAGCGTGAAAGTAGATAATAAAATGTTTCAAGATTGTCGAAAAATGACATCACGTGCCACAACATTAATTTTTATGTCATGCTACACTATTTTCTGGCACCAGATATTCTTGTGTCACCTTATAGTACATGTACTCTAACTACATGCCACATACAGGCCATCTCACGGGCTACAGTGGCCTAAAAAATGCCCTAACAAGCTGATAGTGATGTTTTTTGACGTTCAACCCCATTTTTTGAATCGAAATGATGGACTATACATCACCACTGGGGCAACCCAAGGTCCAATAGAAATTTGGCCAAATTGCACTGGCTGAGCCCTCAAATCATGAATTTTATGTTTCTAGGATTTTAGTACATCCTTACATGGCTCAAACAACATGAATGTGCATGATATAATGTTCTGAGATTGCCAAAAAATAACATGACCTATCACAACATTATTTCACATATCACGATGTACAATTTTCTGGTACCTCATATTTATGTATTGCCTAATATACATGTCCTCTAATATTATACCTCATAACAGACCATTTCATGGTTGTTGTGGCCAATAAAATGCGCCGACAGACCTGTTGTATCTATTTTTGACAAGAAACCCATTTTTTTAACTAAAACTGTGGACTATACATCACTGCTGGAGCAACTTGGTGCTGGCTTGCAATGTGGCCAAATTTCATCATCAAGGCCCTTAAATCATGATTTATGTTTCTAAGGTTTTAATGCATATTGTCATGGCTCAAATTGCCCGAAAGTGCACGATGTAGCATACTGAGATTGTGGAAAAATGACGTGACATGTCACAACATTATTCCACACATTGTGTTGTATCAATTTCAAGTGCCCTATATTTTTTTATCTCCTAATGCTTCATGTACTCTAGAGTACACCTCATAATGGGCTATGTCATGAGCTTCGGTAGCCAGAAAAATGACTGGGCAGGCCAACAGTGTCCATTTTTAACGTGCAACCCATTTTTTGAACTGAAACAGTGGACTATGCATCGTCGCAGGGACAACACTAGAGCCCTCTTGGAATTTAACCAATTTTATTCATCTCGGCCCTCAAACCATGAATTTTAGGTTTATAGGGTATTAGTGCATCATGATATGGCTCAAACAAACTGATATTATGTAACACAACATTCTGAGATTGCCAAAAAATGACTTAATGTGTCACAACATAATTCTACATATTGTGTTGCACTATTTTCTAGCACCCCATATTTATTTTTATTGCCTAATATTACATGTCCTTTAACATTATACCTCATAATGGGCATTCTCATAGATTATGGTGGCCCAAAAAATGCCCTGTCGAGTTAATTATGTCAATTTTTAAAGTGCAACCCCATTTTTTGAGAAAAAAATTGTGGACTATACATCATTGTCGTGAAAATGCATGTGCGCCCTTTTGGAGTTTGGCCACTGTAAACCACAATATGAAAGGAAACAAAAAAAAACAACTAATACAATCATGCATTAATAATTAGTCATGAAAGACAAAATTATTAGAAAGACAAAATTATTAGAAAAAAAAACATCATATTTAACACCTATCAATTGCATAAATTTTGTGCATAAAAACACACCAAGAATATTATCTTGATTGGCAAAAAATGTAAATATCAAAAGGATTCATAAATTAAAACAAGAAAACTAATAAGTATCAAGTGAGAATATATAATTTTTATAATTCCAAAATAAAAGTAATTATGCAACCCTAACAATTTGTCTTGTGATATTACTCAAAATAAGGAATTAAAGAGTTCATGAAGCATTATATTGTATCTCAACAAAAAATTAAAATGGACAGCGTAAAGAAGATATATAAATTGTGTTGTAGAAGATTAACTATTATGTACTCTCTTTTAACGTACTTCACTTATTATCGTAGCCCTTGAAATGGCCCGTTAAGAGTTATAATGTTAGAGGCCATGTAACATGAGGCAATACAAATATATAGGGCACCAGAAAATGGAGCAAGACGATATGTGGAATGATGTTGTCACATGAAATGTCATTTTTTCAGTAATCTCGAAACGTCACATCGTCCACTTTCAAACTGTTTGAGCTACATCGCATTGCACTAAAACCCTATAAAAAATTTTGATTTGAGGGCAAATATGATGGAATTTAACCAAATTACAAGTGGGCTTCAGCAGTTTGTGCCGATGATGATGTACAGTCCACCATTGTGGTTCAAAAAATGGGGTTGTACGTCAAAAACGGACATAGTCGGCCCTCCTAGGAATTTATCGAGCCACTGTAGCCCATGAAATTGCCCATTATGAGGTATCGTATTTGTGGACATGTAATATTAGGAAATACAAAAATATGGGCCACTAGAAAATGGTGGAGCACGATATGTTGAATTATGTTGTGACACATCATGTCTTTTAACGATTATCTGAGAACATTACGTAGTGCACTTTTGAGCTATTTGTGTCATGTCGGGATGCACTAAAGTCCTAGAAACATAAAAGTCGTGATTTGAGGGGATATAAGATGGAAATTGGTCAAATTCTAAGAGGTCGTTGGTTAGTTGCCCCAGTGGTGATGTAAAGACCGATATTTTAGTACAAAAAATAGGGTTGCACGTCAAAACCGGACACCGATAGCCTGACTGTGCATTTTTAGGCCTTTAAAACCAATGAAATGGCTCGTTATGAGAAATAACTTTAGATGACATGTAATGTTAGGACATAAAAAAATATGGGGCACCTGAAAATGGTTACATCATGCATTTTCAGGCTTTTTGAGCAACGTTGATAAGCTCTAAAACCCTATAAATATAGAAGTCATTATTTTAGGGCTGAGATGATGAAATTTAGTCAAATTCTACGTGGTTGTTTGTGCGCTATCCTGGTAGTGATGTATAGTCCACAATTTTGGTTCAAGAAATGGGGTTACAGCTTAAAAATATACATCGTTGGCCTGCCGAGAAATTTTCTTGGGTCATCGTAGCCCGATAAATGGCTCATTTTAAGGCAAAATGTTAACAGAAATTGAATATTAGGTGACACAAAAATATAGGTTGCTAGAAAATGGTGTAGCACGATTTGTGGAATGTTGTTTTGACACGTCAAGTCATTTTTAGGCAATATAGAAATGTTAGGTCATGCCCTTCTGAGTTTTTTGAGCCACATTGACATGAACTGAAACTCTAGAAACATAAAATTCATGATTTGATGGTCTAGATTCTAAGAGGGCACTGAAGTGTTACCTTGAGAGTGATGTATTGAAAACTGTTTAGATTAAAAAAATAAGGTTCCACGTCAAAAAAGAACATCGTTGACTTGCTAGGCCATTTTTTTAGCCACCCAACCCATGAAATGGCCCATTATGAGATGTAATGTTAGACGACATGTAATTTTAGGAGATACAAAATATTGGGCTCCAGAAAATGGTACAACACGATATGAGGAATAATTTTGTGACACGTCATGTCATTTTTTTAATAATCTCAAAACGTTACGTCTTGCACATTCAAGTCGTTTCAGCCATATAGGGATGCACTTAAAAACCTAAAAAACATAAATAGTCTTGATTTGAGGGACGAGATGATGAAATTTGGCCAAATTCCGAACATGCATCAATTTACCTGTTCGGTGATGTATAGTCCATCATTTATGTTCAAAAAATGGGGTTGCACTTGAAAAACAGACAAGATTGGTCAGTTATGGATATTTTAGAGCGACAACTGCTCATAAAATTGTACGTTATGAAGTTTATTATTAGAGGACATGTAATATTAGCTGATACAAAAGTATGGGGTGACTTAAAATGGTGTATCACGATATGTGGAATGATGTATTGATAAGTTAAGTCTTTTTTTGGAAATCTCAAAAGGTTATGTTGTGCACTTTCAGATTGTTTGAGCCATCTTGTGTTGCACCAAGTCTCTGCAAACATAAAATTCATGTATTGAGGGTTTAGATGACGGAATTTAACTAAATTCCAGGAGTGTACCTCAAAGTTGACCCAGCTGTATAGTCCATAGTTTCGATTCAAAAAATTGGGTTGCACATAAAAAAAGGGCTCCATCAGCCTGCAAAGGCATATTTGGGCAACCTCGGCCCATGAAATGGCCTGTTATGAGGTATATGGTTAGAAGACATGTAATATTAGGCAATAAAAAATTAAGGAGGGCCAAAAAATTGTGCAACACAATATCTAGAATGATGTTGTGAAATGTCATGTTATTTTTTGGCAATTTTGGAAAGTTACATCATGCACTTTTGGGCTGTTTCAGCCACATCGGGATGCACTAAAATTCTATAAACAATATGTAATGATTTGAGGGTCGAGATGATGGAATTTGGCCAAATTTCAAGTGGGCATCGGGACGTTGCCCCAGTAGTGATGTGTAGTCCACCGTTTTGGTTAATAAAATGGTGTTACACGTAAAAAGCACACTATCGGCCAGCCGAGCTATTTTTGGGCCACCGCAGCCCATGGAATGGCTTGTTATGAGTTATAATGATACATGAATTGTAATATTAGATGACATAAAAATATGAGGCACTAGAAAATTGTGGATCATGATATATGAAATGATGTTGTGACGTGTCATGCCATTTTTGGGTAATCTCAAAACTTTACATTGTGCATTTTCGGGATATTTCAACTACACTGGGTTACACTTAAAAACATAAGTCATGATTTGTGGGTCAGGATGATGAAATTTGGTCAAATTATAAGTGTGTTTTGGTGCATTGCTCTAGCGGTGATCCAGAGTCTACAGTTTGGTTCAAAAAATGTGGTTGCATGTCAAATACTGAAATCGTCAGCCCTTCTGGAATTTTTCAGGCTACCACAGCCTGTGAAATGGCCCATTAGGAGGTGTAATGTTAAAGGACATGTAATAGTAGGTGATACAAAAATATGGGGCGCCGGAAAATGGTTAAACACAATATGAGGAATAATGTTGTGACACGTCATGTCATTTTTTGGCAATATGGGTATGTTACATCGTACACTTTTTGCAAAATTTCAGCCATGTCGGTATGCGGTAAACTCATAGAAAGATAGAATTCACAATTTTAGGGTCGAGATGATGGGATTTTACCAAATTCTTAGTGGGTGTCAGGTTGCCTGTGTGGTGATGTATAGTCTACCATTTATTTCCAAAAATGGGATTTCATGTGAAAAATAAACACCGTCGACTCGTTGGGGCAATTTTAGGGCCACCAGTGCCCGTAATATGACATGTTATGAGGTATATTTTCAGATGATATGTAATATTAGGTGATAAAAAAATATGGGAAGCAAGCTAATGTTTTAGTGTGATATGAGGAATAATGTTGGGAGACATCATGTCTTTTTTTGGCTATTAAGGAACATTAAGTCATGCACGTTCAAACAGTTTGTGCCATGTCATGATGCACTATATCCCCAGAAGCATAAAAATCATGATTTGAGAGCAAAGATAATGAAATTTACTGAAATTCCAAGTGGGTGCATGTGAGTTGACCTAACTGCGATGTATAGTCCACCGTTACGGTTCAAAAAAGGGGTTGCACGTCAAAAGGGGACACTGTCTGCCCACTGGGCCATTTTCAAGCCACCAACCTGTGAATGTCCTATTATGAGGTAAAATGTTAGAGGACAAGTAATATTGGTCATTTCAAAAATAAGGGCTGCTTCAAAATTATGCAGTACGATATATGGAATGGATTTGTGACACGTCATGTCATTTTTTTGGTAATCTTAGAACATTATGTTGTGCACTTTTGAGCTATTTGAGCCACATTGGGATACACTAAAACCATAAGACATGATTTAAGGGTTGAGATGATGGAATTTAGACAAATTTCAAGCAAGCATCAGGACATTGCGCAGACGGTGATGTGTAGTCCATCATTTTGGTTCAAAAAATGGGGGTTGCATGCCAAAAGTGGACACTATCAGCCCACCGAGGCATTTTTTAGGCCACTACAGCCTATGAAATGGTTCGTTATAAGGTATAATGTTACAGAACTTGTAATACTAGATGATACAAAAATATGAGATGCCATAAAATGGTGCAGCACAATATATGGAATGATGTTTTGACATGTCATGTCATTTTTGGATAATCTGGGAACATTATGTCTGCATTTTTGAGCTATTTCAGCCACGTCAGGATACACTAACTCCTTAGAAATAAAAAGTCATGATTTGTGGGCTGGAATTATAGAATTTGTCCAAATTTTAAGTGGTGAGGGCGGTAGTTCATTGCTATGGCGGTGATGTATAGTCCACCATTTTGGTTAAATAAACAGGGTTGCACCTCCAAAACAGACATCGTCAGACTATCAGGGTATTTTTTAGGCCACTCCAGCTTGTTAAATGGCCCATTATTAGGTGTAATGATTAAGTACATGTAATATTAGGTAATACAAAAATATAGACCACCTAAAAATGATGCAACATGATATGTGGAATGATGTTGTGACATGACATGTCATTTTTCGTTAATCTCGGAATGTTACCTCATGCACTTCAAGGCTGTTTGACGCTGTGAGGATGCACTAAAACCCTGGAAACATAAAGCTCATGATTTGAGGGCCTAGATGATGGAGATTGAACAAATTCAAAGCGGGTGTCGGTTTATTGCCCAAGCGGTGATGTGTAGAGTCCATCGTTTCAGCTCAATAAAATTGGGTTCCACATCAAAACCAAGCACTGTCGGCCCCATGAGACACGTTTCTGGCCATGATAAGCTATTAAGTGGCTCATTACTAGGTAGAATGCTAGAGGACATGTAATATTAGAAAATACAAAAATATGGGGTGCCAGAAAATGGTGCAACACGATATGTGGAATGATGTTGTGACATGTAATGTCATTTTTTTGCAATCTTATAACATTACGTCATGTACATTCTGAATGTTAAAGTCACAATAGGATGACTAATACCTTAGAAACATAAAAGTCATGATTTGAGGGTCAAGATGATAAAATTTGGTCAATATCTAAGTGGGCGTCAGTACGTTTCCCCGGAAGTGATATATATAGTCCACAGTTTCAACTCTAAAATAGGGGGCACCAGAAAATGGTGTAGCAAGATGTTAGAAATAATGTTGTGACATGTCATGTTAGTTATTGGCATTATGTGACATTACATCATGCACTTTCAGGCTGTTTGAGTCATGTTGGTATGCACTAAAACCCTAGAAACATAAAATTCAACTTTTAGGGCCAACATGATGGATATTGGTCACTCCAAGCGTGTGTTGAGTGTTGCCCTAGCAGTGATGTATAGACCACCATTCAGGCTCAAAAAAAGGAGTTAATCATCAAAAAATGGATGTTGTCGGCTCGCCCAAACTTTTTTGGGCTGCCACAGACTGTGAACTTGCTCATAATGAGCCATAATGTCAGAGTACATGTAATGTTAGATGATACAAAAATATGGGGCACCAGAAATTATGCAGCGTGATATGTGGAATGATGTAATGACATGTGAAGTCATTTTTCTGCTAACTTGAAACATCATGACTTTCATGCACTTTCGAGTTGTTTGAGCTACGTGTGATGCACTAAGACCCTAAAAAGATAAAAGTCATGATTTGAAACCCGAGATGATGGAATTTGCCCAAATTCCAAGGGCGCACTAGCATGTCGCTCCGGTGGTGATGTATAGTCCACCCTTTCGGTTTAAAAAATGGTGTTTTTGTCAAAAGAGGACACTGTCAGCTTGCCATGGCAATTTTTTAGGCCGCCGTTCATTAAATGGCCTGTTTTGAGCTATAAGTTTATAGGACATGTAATATTAGGTGATAAAAAAATATGGGCGCAAAAAAAGGTGCAACATGATTTGTGCAATGATGTTTTGACACATCAGACCATTTTCTAACAATCTCAGAATGTTACGTCGTTCTCTTTTGAGCAGTTTAAGTCTTGTCAGAATACACCAAAACCCTAGAAATGTAAATTCATGATTTGAGGGTTTAGATGATGAAATTTGGCATGCACCGTTCGTTGCCAAGGTGGTGATGTATAATCAATAATGTTTGTTCAAAAAATATTGTTGGATGCAAAAATAAAGACTGTCGACCTAGTAGGCCATTGTTTGGGACACAATAGCGATGAAATGCCTTGTTATGAGGTATAATATTAGAGGAAATGTAATATTTGGCGATACAAATATATGGGGCTCCAAAAAATTATGCAGCTCAATATGTGAACTAATCTTATGACATGTCATGTCATATTTAACAATCTCAAAATGTTATGTCGTGCACACTTTTGTTATTTCAACCACATTGTGATGCACTAAAAGACAAAAAAAATAAAAGACATGATTTGAGGGCTAAGAAGATGAAATTTGGTCAATTCTAAGCGAGCACCGGGCGTTGCTTCAGAGGTAATATACTTACCACCATTTTGGTTAAAAAAATGGGTTTGCATGTCAAAAATAGACATTGTCAGCTAGCTGGACCATTTTTTAGGCCATAACGTACTCATGAAATGGCATGTTATGAGGTATATTTTTAGAAGACATGCAATATTAGGCAATAAAAAGTATGGGGTACCATAAAATGGTGTAGCATGACATGTAGAATGTTATCATGCATGCTAAGCCATTTTATAATAATCTCAGATGTTATACCGTGCAATTTCGAACTATTTTAGCCTTGTTAGGATGCCCTAAGTCTCTAGAAACATGAAATTCATGATTTGTAAGTCAGGATGATATAATTTGGATTAATTTCAAGTGGGTTTCTATGAATTCTCCCTGCTGTGATGTATAGTTACTGTTTGAGTTCAAAAAATGGGATTGGACATAAAAAACAAACCTTTTAGGCCCGCCGGGGCATTTTTCAAACCACCACATCACATGAAATGCCCCATTATTAGTAACAATTTTATAGGACACGTAATATTATGTGATACAAAAAATGGGATGCTAGAAAATTGTACAACACAACATGTGGAATGATGTTGTAACACATCATGTCATTTTTTGTCAATCCTGAAACATTACCTACTGCACTTATAGGCTATTTAAGCCGCAACAAGATGCACTAGGATCTTAGAACATAAAAGACATTATTTGACGGTTGAGATGATTTAATTTGCTAAAATTTCAAGTGGGATTATGTATGTTTCCCTAGCATTGATGTGTAGTCCACCGTTTTGGCTCAAAGTAATTGGTTGCACATCAAAAACAAACACTGTTGGCCAGATGGGGCATTTTTCAGTCCACCGTAGCCTGTGAAATGGCCCGTTATGAGTGTTAGAGTACATGTAATATTATTTAATACAAAAATTTTCCATGCCGTAAAATAGTGCAGCACGATATGAGAAATAATGTTTTGACAAGTCATGTCATTTCATTGCATTCTTGGAATGTTACATTATGATCTTTTGGGATATTTGAGCCGCATCAGAATGCGCTAAAATGATAGAAACATAAAATTCATGATTTGAGGGCTGAGGTGATGGAATTTGACCAAATTCCAAGTGGATACTGATGTGTTGGCTCGATAGAGATGTATATATTATCGTTTCAATTCAAATAATGGGGTTCCACATCAAAAATCTACATCGTCACCCCGCCAGGCCATTTTTTGGGCCACCCAGACCATGAAATAGTTTGTTATGAGGTATAATGTTATAGGAGATGTAATATTATGTGATACAAAAGTATGGGCACTAGAAATGCAACTTGATATGTGGATTGTTATTGTGGCACACCCTGTCAGTTTTTGGCAATCGTGGAATGTTATGTCATGCACTTTCATGCCATTTCAATCATGTTGGGATTTACTAAAACATTATAAACATGAAATTCATGATTTAAGGAATGATGTTGTGACATGGCAAGTCATTTTTCTAGTAAAATTAGAACGTTACATCGTGCACTTTCGAACTATTTAGGCCATGTTGTAATGCACTAAGTCGCTAGAAACATAAACTTCAAGGTTTGAGGGTTGGGATTAATTTAGCCAAATGGCATAACTTTGTAACAATACATCCTTATGGGTGTCCCTGTGCACTTCATGGTTCGAGGGTTGGGATTAATTTAGCCAAATTTGTGTCATGGCTCTTTAATAGATTGAGCCAACATTTTTTAGTCCAAATGACATAATTTTGTAACAATATATCCCTATGGGTGTCCTGAAAGTTGTATTTGCTTCATCTTCTAAAAACATTTTTATTTGATTATATCCTGATAATCCTTCCATAAAGGAAAATATTGCGTATTTGGATGTTATATTGATCATTAATTTTGGGATTGGTAAAAGGAATTCATCTTTTAGACAAGCTTTATTCAAGTCCTTAAAGTCTATACAGACCCTTATTTGACCATTTTTTTCTAACTGGCACCAAATTGTCCAGCCATGTCGGGTAATTTTCTTTTCGTATGAAACCGGCCTCAATTAATTTTTTTAACTCCGACAATGACTTGTTGTTTTATTTCAACACGCATCCTTCTTGGAGCTTGTTTAACAAGGATTGAGATTTAATTTATTCCAAGTTTGTGAATTGCGACTTTTGGAGCTAACACAAGCATTTCGTCATAAGTCCAGGCAAATCATTCTTTATATTCTGTCAATAGTTGAATTATTTCTTTTACTTCTATATCTTTAAGAAATGAACTAATGAAAATTGGTTTTGGGTCTTCATCAGCTCATAGATTTATTTCTCTTAATTCATCAACTGTTAATTTAATTTACTCTTCCAATTATGGAGGAGCATCTTCGATTGGAAGATCAGATATTGGTTCAGAGTTATATTCTTCAGTGATGATTAGGCAAAATTTCGTATCATCTAGAGGTTCGAGAGTACCAAACCCAATACCCTCTTTAGAGTTAGGATTTTGTCTATTCTTATCACACATATGTTCAATAAAATGTGGTTATTTTAAAGACCATTCTTTGAGCATTAAACTATTTTGAATAAATTTTTGTGCCCAAGGAGAATACAACTCAAAAGGAATTTTCATTGATTTTGGAAGATTTTCATCTTCTAATTTTACATCAGCTTTAGTACTAGAAGAAGTAGAACCAAGTCTAAACTTAATTGGCTTTTTCTCATCATCATATACTTCTTTGACCACTAAATTCTCAATCTTAGTAGTAGAGATTGAAGTTAAAGTCATAGAGTGTATATAATGATTAGTTTTCTCATAAATAGGCTAAAATTGCTCTTCTTTGTCTCTTCTTCAAGAGGTATTTTGAATTGATGTTCTTTTAGAACCACCGATGTCGTTTCTTTTTTTGTATCTTCTTGAGATTCTAGGTGAATTTGGAACTTCAATGGTTTCTTCATTATGACAGTTGGGTTTTCATTCCCTCGTCCTCATCCCCGGCCTCAGCCTCGGGTATGAGTTTGATGATAATCACCATCCTTTGCCTTTGATGAAGAATAACCTTTTTTATTTATTTTATTTTCTATCTTTTTCTCTTATATCCATTATTTTCTCTCTGGAGAATATTGTTTTCTTTACATGAGCATAATATGTCGCATCTTCATGTATAACAATTTCATGGATTGAAAATGGTTGCAAATCTCCTATAATACAACATTCTTGTCCTTATTGTAAATATTTTATGCATTGATGCAGTGAAGAGGGAACCATTTTATGCTTATGAAGCCATGGTCTACCAAGTAAAGCATTAAAAGAGGTGTCAGAGTCGATGATATAGAATTTTGTTATTGTCAACAAGTCATCTATCTTTAGGAGCAATGTTATTGATCCTAGAGCTCGTTCTCCTTGTTGATTAAATCCTCGTAACATCATTGTATCTCTTAATAGTTAGGATACATCAATATCCAAATATGCAAAAGTTCTTAAATTTATAATGTTAGTCGAGGCACCTGGGTTAATAAGCACCCTGTTGACCTCATTTTTGATGAGGTCTTTTCTCTTCTCTCTCCTTAGTACTTAGGATCTAGCCTTAGGCTTTCCCTTTGACTATCTTAGAGGATTAGAAATGGAACCCACCACTTAAAAATTTAAACACCTCTTAACTCCCTGCAAACCTGATAAGTTTGATTGTAAACCCCTAAGTCACTTGGAGGGTTAAGATCAAATGTGGAGGTTTAAAAGATGAGTTCCCTATAGGACCCTTTGGCCTTAGGACTACCCTGGGTGGCCTGGTCTGGTGAGGGTTGACCTGCACACAATACACTTTCACACACATTCCAAATCCTAAAACCATTCATACCTAGCTTGACTTCCTGACTCATGTGGGTAATCCATATGGATGGTCCTCAACCCCTAAGCCCTTGGCTAAGAGGGTTAGGAACAACATAGTGAATGCCTCAAATGAGTCCTCTCATGGCTCTTATGGGCTTGATATTGCTTCATGGCTTAACCAAAGTGATTTTATTCTACTCAAACTTGATCAATCTTTATTTTTCTAAAATTTCAATTTTTGACCTTTGGGGCCCAACACCCACCAAACCAACCAAATGCCCTTGAAACTACCAAAAATTTGCAAAATTGCCTAAATTATGCAAAATTCCTCAAAACCAATCCTAAACATTTGCCACCATTCAAATTGATCACCCTTAGCCAAATATACCAAAATTTCCAAAGATACCCTCCAATACCCTCCAAATACCTAAAATGCCCTTTTTAACCAAAAATCCATATATTCCAAAAATTCCCAGAAAATTCCAGAAAATCCCAAATATTCTCAATTTCATTTTATTCAACTACACCAGAAGCCAATTTTGTCAATGTAACCCACTTTTACTAAAACCCCCAATTTGACCATTTTTAACCCAAGTGTACCCAATGTCAAACCAAACCACTCCAATTAACCTCAATATTGATCCAATCCAATTCTAAACTTCAATTCAATATCTCCAATATCAATTTAGATCAAATCCAAGCCCGATTTGATTAACATTTGGATCTAATTCCAATTTGAAGCTTAAAGCCCAATTTTGGCCCATGACCTAAACTTAGCCCAAACCAACCCAATTCAACTCCAATTAGCCCAAAATCTTTTCCTAAACCTTCCTAATATCCCCACAAAAAAAACACTACTAAGATTTGCCCCAAATTTGAACTTAAACTTTACCCAAACCTAACCCAAAGTCAAATTCCCCTAAATTGGCCTAAACCCAAACCTAACCCAAATAGGCCCAAATCCCAAAATTAAAGCCCAACCAAAATTGAAAACTCTTTGTTACACCCCATAAACATTTCTCAACATTAATTTTACATCAAATCCAACATTAGCCCAACCTTAAACCAAGTTAGCCCAATTTGACCCACTTTGGCCCCTTTACTAAAAAGACCCAAATTAAACCCAATTCAATTCAAAATCACTTCAAATTTGTTCCAAATCACTCATGACACATCCCTAAACTAAACCCAACATTTGTTTGACAAAATATTTTACAAAATTTCCATCCACAAATTTGTTTTCAAACCTAAAAGCCCACCTCCTTAAACCTTTTTAAAAAAGCCCACTTCCAATAAATTCAAAAGCCCAAATTTCATTCCAAAGCACACATGAAATTTTCCCTCATCATTCCATATGATTTAAATCACCCCTAAGTCCAAAATCCATCATTTTTTTTAAACCAAAATAGCATCATGACAAAACCAATAAAAAAATCCAAAGTTTTTAAAAAATTCCAAATAACCTTTTTTCATGAAAATTGACCAAGCCATGGACAAGCCATAGGCTAGCCATGAAGCCATCCTTAAGCCCCATGCAAGCCATGTGAGTGGTGTTCATGTGACCATACCATATTGGGCAAGAGGAGGAGCCTCTTTCTTGATTCCCTTAAAGTAATTAAGCAGTCCCATGTCTCCCCTAACTCATGCTTAAGCCTAATTGTACTTGGATTGTGAATTCTCCCCACTAATCAAGCTGAATCAAGGGACCTTTTCTCAGCCCAAATCAGACCATGGAAAGGTGAACCAAGACCAACCTCATGCTTTGACCAATTTGAACTTAAACTCCTCTATTTAAGCTCCATTCTTGGCCAAAGAGAGGAGAAGCAAAAGATTACCATGGGGAAACTCTATCAAATTGTTCCCAAAGCTTCTCCAAGCATTCCTAAGCTCAATCCCACCATTTCTAATTGAGGCCTCACCTCTTGGACAAAGGTATCAAATTTTTTCTCCTCCAACTGAGCTTTTTTTAAATTTCTGTAAATATTCACATGCTTTAAGTATATCATCACCGTATAGATGTGTGCTACTCAATTAGACGATTATTTTTTAAAAAAAAAGTCACTCAATTTCTTTGAGAAACGAGTGAGATATCAAGGTTTGAAGGTAGGTGGTTTTGGGTGAATAGAACTAGGAGAGAGGAGCAGTAGCCGTCCGATCACATGTGTATCGCACGGACGACCGAGATGCAGTCGGACGGACGTGCCTGCCAATCACGGAGCGACATGTGGTCCCCCTTGATAGTGATAGTTTGAGAGGGAAATTCGATTTTTGATTTATTTTTGAACATAAACTTCAAAAAATCATAACTTTTCATAGAAAAATCACAAAAATAAAATAAAAATACCCTCTTGCTAAGTGAACAGTGGAGAACAATATGAAAAATGAATTGGGTTAATTTGATGAATATTTTATTTTTAATTAATTATTTACTATTTTGAGTATTTTGATTCTCCATTTGCATACACAGTTCACCATGGCATGAGAACATAGGGCTTTTGAAGCCTCTAAACTTGGAAACATTCCTTGAATTTTTCAAGGTCAGAGGCTATCTCTATGGCAAGTTATGTATTTTTCAAGTTTATATATCTGTTTTGGTATTTTAATTCCAATAATTAGCATATTACTCAATAAATTCTATAAAAATTTAGGGAAGTTTCTTAGGACCAGAGGACCTTAGGATAATTTTGGTTTGGCTTAATTCATTAAGAATAACCCTAATTGGCCTAAATACTCAAAATAGAATTTTAATTAATTAGGGTTAACCACACATTAAAATAACTTGAAATCAATTCTCCATTGATCTTTAGGACATAGAGTACCTTACATAAAAATTTGAAGTCAATTGGAAATGATTAGCCCCACTAAATGAATTAATTAAGCCACATGATCAAAATTAACCTTCAAAAATTCATAACTCCAAAAATACGTTTTAAAAATTCATCAAATTGGTTTTGTGGGCTCTTTGATATCAGAGGAGTCTATAAAAATTAAAATTAGAATTTTCTAAAATTTTTCATTTTTAATGATATTTTGATATTTAAATAATTAAAAAATAATAAAAATCACAAAAAATAATAAAAATCATAAAAATGTCACATTTTACTCCTAATCACATAGAAACCAACCATATATTTTTCCTAAGTCTATAAGTTAAGATATTGAATTTTAAAGGCTCAAAATAATTTTTAATATTAAAAAATGTATTTTCCAACCTTTTCAATAAATTAATTTCAATAAATCAAAGAAAAATCAGAAAATTGTAAAATTTATTTCACTAAACTCCTTGAGGTTAGAGAGATTTAAAAAAAATATAAAATTCATTTTTGAACTTTAATTTTATTTTATAATTAATTAACACTCCAAAATTTAAAATAATTATAATAAATAAAATATAATTTAAAATATCACCAAAATTGGTTCAAGTGGTCCTCCAGTCATTAAGAACATCCTATAATTTTCTTATGGACAGAAACCTTACTTTGGTCCTGTTGTTGAATTTTCCTTGAAATCCCTTATTTTTCACTAAACATAATTGTATAAATAAATTAAATTCTGAAAAATCACATTTTCTCCTCTAATGTCTTAATTGACATGTGAATGAGGTGACATAAAAATTTCAAATTCATTTGAGCTCAATTTAGTGAGTTATGAAATAAATAAGCCTAAAAGGGCATAAAGGTAATTAAAGAATTTAAACCCCTTTATTAAAATTTTAGGTTTAATTAAAATGGAGGGTAAAATATTTGATTTTATCTTGCTTGGATGATTGAAACTTTGGGAAATTAAAAGGGTAGGAACCCATTAATCACTTTTAATAAACCAAAAATGAAACTTTAATTATTTAAACAATTTAAATTTTGGAAGATTAATAAAAATTTGAATTATTAAAAATAGGGATATAACTTGAGAGGATATTAATTCTTTAATAAAAAAATCCCTAAATAAATCACTTCAATAATATTTAACTCTTAATTAAGATTAAAATGATAATCCAAACCAAGTAAATTAAAAGTTTAAAAAAATAACCCTTAAATTAAAGGAAAGCTCAAAATATTAAGTGGTTTAACAATTAAATTAAATTAAATTAAAATTAAATTAAATTAAATTAAGTAAAAAATAAATTAAAATTAAAATTAAATTAAATTAACATTTTAACAATTAAATTAAATTAAATTTAAAATATTAAAATTAAATTAAATTCAATTAAATTTAATTTAAATTATATTAAATTAACATCACTCAATAATAAAAGTAAAACAAATTTGAAATATTAAGACAATTCATAATTAAGAATATAAAAAATTAAACTAATCAAGATTAACCTAAAATATCATAATTAACCTAAACCAAATCATTAAGATATATGAATAATCTAAGTGAATTTGAAACACCAAAGATTAATTTAAAATATTAAGATCACTTAAAGTATAAAGATTTAAACCAAAAATAATTTGAACACTATTCCAAACTTAAAATTATTAATTAAAACCTCATAATTAAACTAAATCACTTTAAACCATTAACTCAAACTTTAAATTAAGAATGATTAAAATTCTCAACAAACCAACTTGCCCCTAAAGTCTTTAATTATTATAACTCTTAAATAGAGTATTAAGTGAGATGTCACTTCATTCATTAGGTAATCAAATGCCCAAGTTCACTAAGCAAGAGACAAAGCTTAACTGAACTCCTGGATGATTAATTCACTTGTGCAACTAAATTTACTTAAACTCAAAATAATCTCGGAAGTATTGAAAAGATGTTTAGGACTAGTCCTAAGCACTTTCTCAATATGATGAGATGTTTTAGAAGAACAATTGAACTTAATTGTTCTTTGGTGAAGAAAATCATCCATAAACAAAACACAAGAACCTAGACTCATAGGAAATGACTAGTTATAGGATTATGATCTTGGTAGACAACCAGAACCTTCCCTTAGCTTTACCTAGGTACTTGTTGAAATATTTAAATGCCTTAACATGTGTTTTAAGTGCAGCTTGGGATGACGGGAAGACCCTCTAGGTACGCTTTTATTTTATTGTAATTTACTTTATTGTAATTTACTTACATGCACTACAGTTTACTTTTTCTTGCATGTTAAACAAGATTGTTGCATGAAAATTGAAACCTTTAGGATAGTCACAAAACTGAAACCCAAAACTAAATTAAAAGTCACCACAAGATAAAATTCACCGCCACAACATTCCAAAATATAAAACAACTCAAAATTTAATCACAAACAGAATAACAAAAATACAATTGCAACTAAATTAAAACGTCTCGTTGAATGATCGGGAATATCTGGGATGATGTTACCCATGTGTTGCTAATGGGATTTCCCACGGTCTAAATGAAAGTGTGGAACTCATTCAGTTGAGTTTAGCAAATTCATCTGGTCTAAGTGAATTCGATGAAAATAACGGTGCTGGGATGACGGAACCGTGGGATCTTAATCGATTCTGTTTAATCAACATTAAGATTTGTTTTAATTAAAACACTAAAGACATTTGGACTTTAAGTTTTCTCTAAACCAAAACACTTCTCTCATTTCCTGATTTTCACCTTCTTAAACTAAAACTCTGCAACAACAAGGAGCTCAGAGCATAGTGGGCAGCACGGCCATCTACTTCAGCAAAACTCGGATCTACACCAGCTAAACCTTTCATAGAATTAAATAACCAAGCCATAGGACTTCGAGGTAGTTTTCCTAGTGCAACATAAATCCTCAACTCTTCGTTAGGCATTTGCATAATCATATTATGTAAATTAAGCCCTAACCGGTCTTAGGATTCTGTGGTAGTCATTTGGTACGACATAAACCCTCACATCTTCGAGGTTATTTGTATGATCATATCATGCAAATATAAGTCCTAATTAACTAAAATTGGCAGGATTGAAACATTAAATAATTTTCCTAAATTGAAGCCAAACAATAGGATAGTTTGGGAAGTTGCCAAGATTCCTCTTAGATCCTCAGCTTCTCCTACTTCTCTTCCTTTGGACTCCTAAAATTAACTGTTCCAAATTTGATCCATTCGCTATTGAAATTTCCAAAATCCAATTCATTTGAAACCTTAAACTTTGAAATTCTTGAGAGCAAAACCAATGATCATTATCGAGAGTTTTCTTAAATGATTCCCATCATTTAAGATGTAATTAACTATAGGGGCTTGCCCTTATAAGGAACTTTAAGAACCGAGTTAATATAAACCCTGCTTAATTTCTTTATATTAAGGAGGGGAACTTGTCGGCTTATAAAGTTGGTTCGCAGACCAAACAGATGTTACAAATCTTCTAGTTTATTTAACCGAGCCCCATCATCAAGCAGTGTGTCTAATCTTCGGGATAGATATACGGTTTGTGGTGCGGTGCTCGTTTATATAAACTATTTGGGATGTGAGATCAGTTTGATTTTATATCTTAAAATTTTCAAACTGAAAATTATTTTCAAAATCAAATACTACTTTCTAAATTATATATATATATATATATATATTTAAATTAAATTTAAAGTCTAAAAAATTCACCGACAACTTCTCTAAGCGACCCATTTTCAAAACACATAACCTAAAAATATGCCGACAACTTCTGGCGACTCCGCTGGGGACTAGTTCCTCTCTCCATTTTGATCAGATGGTTTTGCTTTCATAGATCGGTAGTGTATCCATGTCCCTAGTGGAGCAAACTACCATTCTTTCCGTTGACATACCACGTTCATTTCTATCTTGAACGAGTATAGCCAACTTCCATCGGATTTAGGAGCCACTGTTTAGACACCCCTAAACAGAGAGGTTCCAAAATCCTTTTACCTCTTTTCTGAGGTGGGGTGGACCCCCAATAGGTGTTAGCTTAGGAGCGATGCTTCGGGTTGAGAAGTCTTACGAGACTTTCTCTTCCTTTCCAATTCTGAATCGGGTCCTTTACCTTTTCTATACCTTTAATCATTTTGTTCCTAACAAACAAATCCTCTAATAAACAACCCTTTAATACAAAAACTCTTTTAAATCACAAATACATCAAGATAAACGAGAAAGTGTTCGGACTCCTTCTTTTTCGTTCTAAGTTTTGTGACGAAAGGAAGCATAATTCGGGACTGACATTCAGAATCAACACTTCAGAAAATGAATGCCCCAAAGTTAATTTTCTCCTTCACCAATGGAATGGACTTCGCCGTCTATAAGGATGAACTGCCCGACAATAGAATCATCCGTTTTGGACAAGGATTTGACAATACAGATATCAAGTTCGCTGACGTCACTCTCTTCGCACTAATGGACAAAGTGTCAGAAACTGATAAACCCCTGATAGAGTTCAACCTGAAGTCGACTCAAGAATTCCCTCCCCTGCAAAAGGTTCCAGCTAAAAGAAGTACTACTATTTGTAGGAGGACTGTTATCTCTACCCCCACCGGTCTAGTCATCTCTGCACCTACTCCGGCTTCTGCCAAACCGAAGGGGAAGGAAATCCAAGTCTGTGATGAACCTGTCACCTTGGAGGGTACAGATGCTGCTACAATACCATCTGTTTTCAAGATTGGGTCCAGTTTAAGAGTTGCACCCCTAACTCGGACTCAAAGGAGAAATAGAAGCAGAAAGATCGCCAGGATTGAGAAAGCCAAAGCTGCTGAAGTTGCTTTTCTTGAAGAAATTCCCGAGGAAAGAGAAGAACCGTCCGAGTATATACCTCCGTTGGAAGGAGTAGGTTTCACCCCTCTCCGTCGCATCGGATGAAGAAGACGTTCGAAGGATTGCCGCTACATTACCCCGACCTGCATACTATAGTAACTGCAAAAGAAAAAGGGTTAAGACTATGCCATTTGCTCAGCTACATGCTGTGAAAGAAAAATTGGCAAAGAAAGAAAGATGCCCCGTGTCAGAAATCCTAAGAAGAATGGGACGAGTGCCAGCTTGATCCCTCCTCAGACCGCGAGTAGAGCCTGTCACTGCCGTAGAGAAACCAAGGAAGAAAATGAGAGCTAGTTCACCTGTTATTGTATCGGGCCATCATATTAGGGAGGACACCACCTACCAGCATGTAGCCGACAGACCGTTCGGTCCTAGGCCTTCTGCTGTAAGAAGGATGGTGTGGTGGCCTATTATTACTGAGCCAAGACCAACACAACGTCCTGAGAAGAAAAGCCTCGTTAAAGAGCCTGAATCAGAAGAAAGTGCTACTGTAATAAAAGAAACTCCTGAAAAAAAAGTTCAACAGCCATCACACGACAACCGCGAGACTGTTTGGACAAAGTCTTCAAAGAAAATTTTGGATCACATCCAGACCGCTTCGGTATGCGCTTTAACTCAGAGTTTGAAACCTGCCGAGCCGGCACAATCGCTTGCGATCGATGAACCTCCCCAAAAGGAGGAGAAAATCGTGGAAGAGAAGAAAACTAAGGCTCTGAAGGGTAGACTAAGGGCTGCTTATCCTAGGATGGTTGTTTCCGATTCGGGGGAGAAATCCCTCGAACCCCTGACTCTGTATGATTATTTGCTCGCCCCGGCGGGATCTTATAATGATAAGAGTTATGTCGTTGGCTACGTTTTGACTGTTTCTAATGCTTATGTAACAAGCGACAACCTACTTAATCCGGATCTCGATTCCAATATAAATAATGATTCTCAAATCATACTCGACCTCGATGACCACGACGAAAAATATGTTCACAAAGGAGGCTACGAAAGCTCAACAAGCAAAGAGTCCATTTGTGAATTTCGAGGAACTCCAATCACAATAGAATTAGAGTTATCGGATTCTGAAGCTACTCCAGAAGAGCCAGTCGTTCCAATTCAAGGGGAAACATCGGCAGATCCAGCACCAGACTCAGAACAAGTAACTGAAGTAAATCTGAGAAGTGGAAAAGTTCTACCTCCGAGAATGGGTCCAAAACATAAAGGAAAGCAGGTGGTTGCTCAGGAGGAGCCAACCCCAGCAGAGGAATTGCCCATTCGGGAAGAAACCCAGGAACATGGTAATAAAGTGGACTATAATGTGCTAGCCCATCTTAGGAAGCTACTAACCAAACTAAGCATATACGACGCTCTGATCCTGTCAAAGGAGATGAGGGAAACTTTGATCAAGGCCCTACTTGATCTAGAGATTTGTATAGCTCAAATGGCCGGTAATTCCTTCGACGAGGTTTACTCGTTAAAAGAACAGCGAGGTGTTACCTTCACGGACAATGATCTATTATCGGAACAAGTCGATCACAACCGACCGTTGTACATTTCAGTCACTATTGGAAAGTTTACGCTCTCCAGAGTGTTGGTTGATCCGGGAGAATCAATCAACATAATGATACTTCGGACGCTAGCATATTTGGAAATTGATGCTCGTGAGCTTGAAGCAGACAAGATGTTATTGAGAGGCTTCAATCAGAAAGGAGAAAGAGCCCTTGGATCGATTACACTGTTAATGAAAACCGGTGACTTAGCAAAGACAACCGCAAAATTCCATATAATTGATTCTGAGACATCGTTCAATACTCTATTGGGTCGGCCATGGATCCATGAGAACCGGATGGTACCGTTGTCTCTACACCAGTGCATAAAGTATTACGAAGGAGGAGAACAATTTATCAAAGGTGACTTGCAACCATTCTCTGTACACGAGATTGGAATTCATGAAGATGCAGCCTATTACGCGCCTCTGAAGAAAACAATCTTCTCCAGAAATGTCATACCAAATGAAGCAAAAGAAGTTCGAGACAATGAAGATCCTGAAATTCTAGTCCAACAGTTACACACCACTCTCTTACGGCGATATAGTGAAGGTTTCTCCAGAACTCGCACCCGAGGTCGAGGCCGGGGACAAGGTCGTGGGAGAAACAGTGGAACAGTTGGACAGAAAAAACCAATCATCGACGTTGATTAGGAGACCAGTTCCGAAGAAGAAGAAATCAAGAAAGAAGCAGCAATAGTAAATCAAAAGAAACCCCAGTTCAAGATCTCTCTCGAAGATGAAAAAAATAAAAATATAAATCAATGTACGAGAAGATTAACCACTATGTATATACTATGACCCTGACCCCGATCCATTCTAATAAGATCAAGGGTATGGTGGTCAAGGAAGTGCATGGTGGTGGTACTAAACCAATCAAGTTTTACCGTGGTGCTTCTTCTTCCAATACTGAAAAAGATGTACAATTCGAAGATGTTACTTCTTCTGAATTAATGGAATTACCTTTCGAGTGGTACTCTCCTTGTGTTCAAAATTTAATTCAACGTGATGTCTTACCTCGACGATGGATAAAAGGTCAATCACAACATTTTGAAAAATTATGGAATAATGCCAGCCGGCCTCCCAATTCAAAACATGGTCTCGGATTCAGCACGGTATGATCAGTTGACGATACGTGATTTTGCTTGGTTGTCACTTGCGAGCCTAATGAAGACTGCTTGGAAGCTTCAGAAGATCTTGAAGATCTACCAATCAGAGATGCTCCACCAGAATTCGAAGAAGAAATTAAATCTATAATAGACGAGTTAATGGAAGTTAACTTAGGTACTAGCGAAGAGCCTAAGCCGACCTTTGTTAGCTCCTTACTCAATAAAGAAGACTCCGAAGAGATAATCAAGCTATTGATGGAATTCAAGGACTGTTTTGATTGGAGTTATGATGAAATGCCAGGATTAGCTCCAGAAGTTGCAGTTCACAAGTTAGGAGTAAATCCCACTGTTGTTCTAGTCAGACAAGCTCCGAGAAGAATGCATATGGAGATTAAACAACAAGTAGTAGCTGAAGTTAAGAAGCTAAAAGACGCTAAATTTGTCTGTAAAGAACAATATCCAACTTGGTTAGCCAATGTGGTACCAGTCAAAAAGAAGAATGGTCAGATCAGAATCTGCTTGGATTTCAGAGATTTGAATAAAGCATGTCCAAACGATGAATTCCCGCTACCAATTCCAGAATTGATGATCGACATTGCTTCAACACATGAAATCTTTTCTTTCATGGATGAATCTTCGGGATACAACCAGATAAAGATGGCACCAGAAGATGAAAAGCTTACAGCCTTCAGAACACCAATCGGAGTATACTGCTACACAGTGATGTCGTTTGGATTAAAAAATGCAGGAGCAACCTATCAAAGAGCAATGACAAGGATTTTTGATGATCTCATTCACAACCAAGTCGAGTGTTACGTGGATGATTTAGTCATCAAAAGCAAATTAAAGGAAGATCACTTGTATGATTTGAGAATTGTTTTCGAGCGGTTAAGATAATATAACCTTAAGATGAATCCCTTGAAATGCGCCTTCGGTGTCACCTCTGGGAAATTCTTAGGATTTGTTGTCCGACATCAAGGAATTGAAATCGATCCGAGAAGATTAAAGCTATCTTAGAAATGCCGCCTCCTAAAATCTTGAAACAACTACGGTCCTTTCAAGGGAAATTAGCATATCTTCGACGCTTTATCTCGAATTTGTCAGGAAGGTGTCAGCCATTTTCTGCTTTAGTTAAGAAGGATGCCAAGTTTACTTGGGACACCAAATGTCAACATGCCTTCAATGACATTAAACAGTATTTAATGACACCTCCTGTTTTAGCAGCCCCAGTCTCGGGTAGACCGTTGATACTTTATACCGCATCTCTAGACGACTCTCTCGGAGCCCAGCTAGCACAGGTCAATAATGAGGGAAAAGAAAATGCTCTCTACTACTTAAGCCGTCGTCTAATTCTGACGGAAGTAAACTATCCTCCTATTGAGAAGCACTGTTTGGCCCTGATCTTCGCCGCACAGAAGCTCAGACACTACATGCTTTCTCATAAGGTTAACCTTATTTCGAAGTTTAATCCGTTGCAATATTTGATGACCCGTCCAACACTTTTTGGCAGACTTGCTAGGTGGTCGATGATACTATTGCAATTTGATATAACTTTCGTTCCTCTTCGTGCCGTAAAGGGACAAGTCCTAGCAGACTTTCTCGCAAAGACACCCTTTACTGGCAGAATCGCCTCTCAACGACGACTTGCTAGACAAGTAGATAATGAGCCTAGAAGACCCCAATTTTCAGCATTGGGAACTGTACTTTGACGGAGCATCTTCAGCACAGAAAGATAAAGAATCGCAAATGATAGTGACGGTAAGGCAGGAATCAGACTAATCTTTATAACACCGTGTCGGCATATTTTTAGGTTGTGTGTTTTATTTTGAAAAATGGTCGCCTAACAGAAGTTGTCGGCGAATTTAAATTTTAAATTTGATTTAAATATATATATAATTTAGAAAGTAGTATTTGGCTTTGAAAATAATTTGTAAATTTGAAAGTTTTAAGATATGAGATTAAACCGATCTCACATTCCAAATAGTTTATATAAACGAGCACCGCACCACAAACCGTGTATCTATCCCTAAGGATAGACACATCGCTCGATGGTGGGGCTCGATCAAATAAACTAGAAGTTTTGTGACATCCGTTTGGTTTGCGAACCAATTTTATAAGCCGACAAATTCCCTCGTTTAATATGAAAGTATTAAACAGGGTTTATATTACTCGGGTTCTTTAAAATTCCCTATAAGGGCAAGCCCCTATAGTTAATTACATCTTAAGTGACGGAATCACTTAAGAAAACTCTCGATAATAATCAATAATCTCGCTCTCAAGAATTTCGGAGTTTAAGGTTTTCAAAGATTGAATTTTGGAGTTTCAATAGTGGAATGGATCAAATTTTGGAACATTTTATTTTGTGAATCCAAAGGAAGAAAGGTAGGAGAAATCACTGATTCGAAGTGAACTTCGGTAATTTCCCGATTATCCTATTGTTTGGCTTGGATTTAGGAAAGTCCTAATGTTTATTTAGTATTTCAATCTTGCCAATTTTAATTAATTAGGGCTTATATTTGTATGATAAAATCAAACAAATAACTCTAGAAGATGTGAGGGTTTATTGTCGTATCGGACGACTACCTCGGAATCCTAAGACCTAGTTAGGGCTTAATTTGCATAAAATGATTATGCAAGTGCCTAACGAAAAGGTTGAGGATTTATGTTGCACTAGTGCAAACTACCTCGAAGTCCTATGGCTTGGTTATTTAATTCTAGGAAAGTTTTGTTGAAATAGGTTCAAGTTTTGCCGACGACGATGGCCGTGTCGCCCACCATGCTCCAAGCTCCTTGTTGTTGCAGAGGTTTAGTTTTAGAAACCATAAATCAGGGGATGAGAAAAGTATTTTGGTTTAGAGAAGTCTTAATTTCCAAGTGTTTTGTATTTTGATTAAAACAAATCTTAAAGTTGATTATAACGACACCGGTTAAGATCCCACGGTTCCATCCTTCCGACATCATTATTTTTATCGGATTCACTTAGTCCGGATGAATTTGCTAAACTCAACCGAATGAGTTCCACACTTTCATTTAGACCGTGGGAAATCCCGTTAGCAACACGTAGGTTACATCATCCGAGGTATTCCCGATCATCCAACGAGACGTTTTAATTTAGTTGCAATTGTAGTTTTGTGTTCCGTTTGTGATTAAATTTTGAGTTGTTTTATATTTTGAAATGTTGTGGCGGTGAATTTTATCTTGCAATGACTTTTAACTTAGTTTTGGTTTCAGTTTTAGGGTCTATCCTAAAGGTGTGGGTTTTCATGCAACAGTTGTTTATCATGCAAGAAAAAGTAAATGTAATGCAGTTAAATAAATTGCAATAATGTAAATTGCAAGAAAGTAAATTGCAAGAAAATAAATTGCAATAAAAATAAAAGCGTACCTGGAGGGTCTTCCCATCATCCCAAGCCGCACTTAAAACATAATTAGAATATTTAAGCAAGTTCCTAGGTAAAACTAAGGGAAAGGTTATGGTTTTCTACCAAATTCCTAATCCTATAGCTAGTCATTTCCTATGACGTCTAGGTTCTTTGTGTTTTTGCTTGAGGACGATTTTCTTCATCAAAGAACAATTAAGTCCAATTGTTCTTATAAATATCCTATCATATTGAGGAAGTGTTTAAGAGAATCTTAAACATCTTTTCAATATTTCTAGTGATTGTTTTAAGTCCAAATGAATTTAATTATACAAATGAATTAATCGTCCAAGAATTTCAAGTTTTATTGTTATCTTGCTCAGTTGAACTAGGATATTTGAATATCCTATAAGTGAAGTAACATTTCATTTAATGTTCGTTTAGGAGTTATGATAACTAAAACTTTCAAGGTAAATTAAGTATTCAAATGATTTGATTTAAGTTAAAGGGTTTAAATTTGGAATAGTGTTCAAGTTGTTTTATATTTAATTTAATTTAATTTAATTGAGTTTCGATTTAATTTAACATAGTTCAATTTAATTTGATTTGGTATTTAATTAATTTGATTTGATTTAATTTAATTTAATTATTTAATTTAATTTAATTAATTTAATTTGATTTAATTTAATTAATTTAATTTAATTTAATTTAATTATTTAATTTATTTTAATTTAATTATTAAATTTTAATTTAATTTAATTATTAAATTTAATTTAATTTAATTTAATTTTAATTGTTTTATTTAATTTAATTTAATTTGATTTAATTTAATTTAATTTAATTATTTAATTTAGTTTAATTTAATTTAATTTGTTTTAATTTAATTTAATTTAATTATTAAATTTAATTTAATCTTAATTTAATTTATCTTTAATTTACTTTATTTTTAATTTTAATTAAAATTTCAAAAGAGTTTAATAATTTAATTAAGTCTTTTAATATTTTGAATTTGAATTATCATTTTAATTAAAAGTTGAACATTAATGAGATGATTAATTTAGGGATTTTTAAATTAAAGAATAAATCTCTTCCTAATAAATATCCCTTATTTTAATAATTCCAATTTTATTATTCTTCCAAATTTAATCTATTATTCAATTAAAGTTTAATCATTTTAAAATTATTTAATGGGTTTCTACCCTTTAATTATTTAAATTTCAATCATCCAAATCAGATTAAGATCAAATATTTTACTTGTTGATTTTTTATTAAACCTAAAGTTTTAATTAAGGGTTAAAAGTTTAATTACCATTTTACCCCTTAAGCTTAATAATTTCATAACTCACTAAATTGAACTTAAATGAACTTGAAATTTCTATGTGACTTCACTCATATGTCAATAAAGACATGAGAGGAGAAAATGTGATTTTTCTGTATTTAATTTATTTATATAATTATTTTGGGTGGAAAATAGAGATTTTCAAGGAAAATTTGATAACATGACCAAAGGAAAGTTTCTGTCCTTAAGAAAATTAGGGGACATTCCTAATGACCAGAGAAGCACTTGGACCAATTTTGGTGATTTTTTGAATTATATTATTTTTATTATAATTATTTTAAGTTTTGGAGTGTTAATTAATTTAAAAATAAAATAAATGTTGAAAAATAGATTTTATATTTTTCAAAAATCTCTCTGATATCAAGGAAACCAAAGAAACAAATTTTGCAATTTTCTGATTTTTCTATGATTTATTATAATTATTTTAGTGAAAATACTAGAAAATACATTTTTTTAATTTTTAAAATTACCTTAGGGCTTTAAAATTCAATATCTCACTAAATAGACCTAGGAAAAATGTGGGATTTGTTCCTAAGTGATTAAAATTCAAAATGTGACATTTTGGTGAATTTTATTATTTTTGTGATTTTTATTATTTTTTAATTATTAAAAATATTAAAATATTATTAAAAATCAACTTTTTTAGAAAATTGAAATTTTAATTTTCTTGGGTTCCCCTGATATCAGAGAGGCTCCAAAACCAATTTGGTGAATTTTTGAAAAGTATTTTAAAAGTTATGAATTTTTAAAGTTTAAAATGGCTAAGTGACTTAATCAACCCAATTAGTGGGGCTAACCAAGTCCAATCGACCTCAAATTTTTATGGTGGATTCCTCTGATCCTAAAGGTCAGTGGAGAATTGATTTCAAGTCAATTTGATGTTTGGTTAACTCTAATTAATTAAAGACCTATTTTGGGTGTTTAAGCCAATTAGGGTTGTTTTGAATGAAATAAGTCAAAACCTATTTTTCCTAGGGTTCTCTCGGTCATAAGGAACATCACCAAATTTTCCTAGAATTTATTTCACAACATGCTAATTTTTGGAATTAAAATACTCAAAACAGCAACATGCATTTGAAAAATAAATAACTTTTCACAGAGATGGCCTCGACCTTGGAAAATTCAGGGAATGTTCCCAAGTTCGCAGGCTTCAAAAGCCCTATGGTCTCATGCCATGGTGAATTGTATACATGCATGGAGAATTAAATGTATGCAGAGAGTAAATAAATTTTAAAAAATAAAATACTTGATGAAATTAAATGATTTCTTTTCCACATTATTCTCCTCCGTTCACCGAGCAAGAGGGTATTTTTATTTTATTTTTGTGATTTTTCTACACAAAGATATGGATTTTGAAGTTTCTGATATTTAATAAATACATTAAATACCCTAATTATCTACTTATCCACGCGGCGCCAGCCGAAACATCGGCAGCTCCGAAGGGGTACGTGTCGCGCTGTGATTGGGCGCCGCCATCTGAGTCGGCAGCCCGGGCCCCGCGGTTCTCGCACCGTTTCCTCGGTCCGACGCCATCTGAGCCGCTTGTCCGCGCGTGTATTGAATGGACGGCATCCGTTCATCGTCCCCAAGTGTTCTCACCCGAGAGCCGTCCACACTAAATCCCTAAGATCTCACTCGATTCTCAATGGATTTTTACGTTCCTATACTCTATGGATTCGTCTTGAAGAGACGAATGCATCCATACGGTTAACATGCATTGAAACTAAGGCATTTGAAATGGAGAATCTTCAGAAGCTCGGGATGAAGAGTTAGCTCATACCTTGGCTCGGAGAAGTGTGGCTTCAATCCGAGAGTTGTTGCGCCTTCGATTGGGTCCTAGCAAGCTCCGGATGAAGTCTCCCGGTCCGGTGAATTGTCCGGATATGATTTCGACCAAGCCCGATCACAAAGCTTGGAGGCCGGAGCAACCGGGTGGCTCGGAGATGGGGCTTTTGATGGTGGACACCTTCCCTTGGTCTCGGTGAAGGTGTAGAGCCAATCAATTTGGGAATTGGCTCACTCGGGAGAAGTGTCCCGGTTTTGGGTGGAATTTCAACTCGAAATCGAGCTTTCGCAGGAGAAATGGCAGGGAATTCCACCGGGGATCAAGTGCTCTAAGGGTGGAGAAGGGTCCGGAACAATTTTGGCAGTAGTTTTGGCAAGGTTTGTGCTTCTCTTCTCTCATGGCCGAGAGGGGTGGAGTTTAAATAGAGCTGGCCGGGAGGCCTCCCGTGGGGAGTTAGGGCTTGGGATCGACTGCTTCGGTGAGGAGAAGAACAGCCATGGTGGCCATCGGGCATGGGGCGGCCAAGAAGGTGGAATTCCAAAGTCGGCTCACATGTGAGCTCTCGGGTGTGGTGTTTTCCGGCGATCCAGGCGGCCGACCGGCAGTGCATGGGTCACCATCTTGACCGAGGAGGTCGTGGGCTTGGCAATGGTGAAGTCAATCGGGTTTGGACATGTGTAAAGTGTTTGAATTAAAATGGAATGGGGAGGGGGTCATTTTGGCTTGAAATTGGTCAACCCATTGGTTTGGGTTGGGTTCACCTCCCCATGGCCGGTCTTGGGCCGAGAAGATCGATTAGGCTAGCCGGTCAAGAGGTGGTGATGTCCTTATCCAAGAATATTTGGATTAAATCTTGGTTAAGGGGAGACATGCTTAAGGTTAATGACTTTTAGGAGATGGTTAAAGGACCTCCTCCTTTTGCCATTAATGGCATGGTCACATGCCAAACTTTCATGGCTTCATATGGCTTGTGAATGGCTCATCCTTGGCTCCATTTGGCTTGGGAAAAGCTTCGGGTCAATTTCATGAAAATGGGTTTTAAGAATTTTGGATGTTTTGATGGAAATTTGTATGAAACTTGATTTGGAATAATTTGATGGTGATTTTAGGACTTAGGTAATGGATTTAATTAAATGGATGACAAATGGAGATGTCATGTGGGCTTTAGGGTAGATTTGGGCTTTTGAATTTTGAAGGAAATGGGCTTTTAGAAAGGTTTAAGGGAAGTGGGCTTTTAAGTTTATGAATGTGTTCATGGATGAAAATTTTTGTAAAAGGTTGGGCCAAATAATTGTTGGTTTAGCTCATGGATGTGTCATGAGTAACTTGAAGCAAATTTGGGGTAGTTTGGGCTTGAATTGGGTTGGATTTGGATTCTTTTGGTGAATGGGCCAATATAGGTCCAAATGGGCCAAGTTAGGCCAATGTTGAGCTAGGGTTGAAATTGATGTAGAATTATTGTTGAGAAGTGTTTATGGGAGTGTTTCAAAGAGGTTTTGACTTTGGTTGGGCTTTGATTTTTGGGGTTTGGGTTCATTTGGGTTAGGTTTCGGGCTTAGGTCAAAAAATGGGCCTTAAGGTCAAAAGTGGAATTGGATCCAAATGTCAATCAAATTGGACTTGGATTTGGTCTAAATTAGTATTAGGAATGTTGAATTGAAGTTTAGAATTGAATTGGACCAAAATTGGGGTCAATTGGATAGGTTTGGTTTAACATCGGGTTCACTTTGGGTTAAAATGGGTCAATTTGGGGGTTTTGACAAAAGTAGGGTAAATTGACAAAATTGGCCCATGGTGTAGTTGGACAAAATGAAATTGGGAATATTTAGGATTTTCTGGAATTTTCTGGGAATTTTCTGAATTTTTGGATTTTTGGGTCAAGAAGGGTATTTTGGGTATTTGGAGGGTATTGGGAGGTTTTCTTGGAATTTTTGGTATTTTTGGATATAGATGGTCAATTTGAGTGGTGTAGAAATGTTTGGGAATAATTTTGAAGAATTTTAGGTAATTTGGAAATTTTGCAAAAATTTGGGTAATTTCAAGGTTTTGGGTAGGTTTAGTAGGTGTAGGGTCCCGGGGGTCAAAAATTGAAAATTTGGGAAATTGAAGATTGGGTGGATGTAAGTGGGAATAAGTCATTTTGGTTGAGCCATGAAGTCATTTCAAGCCCATATGAGTCATGAGAGGACTCATTTGAGGCATTCACCATGTTGTTCCTAACCCTCTTAGCCAAGGGCTTAGGGGTTAAGGACCATCCATGTGAATCACCTACATGAGTCAGGAGGTCAAGTTGGGTATGGGTGTGGTTTTAGGAAGTGTGTGGAAATGTAGTGTGTAAGTGTAGTGTATAAGTGTAGTGTGTGTAAGTCAGCCCCTCATCGGACCGGGCCACCTGGGGTAGTCCTAAGGCCAAAGAGCCCCATAGGAACTCATCCTTTAAACTTCCACATTTGATTTCAACCCTCTAGGTGATTAGGGGTCTATGGTCAAATTTGTGGAGTTTGCGGGGAGTTTAGAAATGTTTGGAATTTCTAAAAGGTGGGTCCCAATTCTAGTCCTCTAAGATAGTCAAAAGAAAAAGCCTAAGGCTAGATCCTAAGCACTAACAAGAAGAAGGGAAGACCTCATCAAAAATGAGGTCAACACACCGGAGCGGGGGATGTTAAGGTATTCCTATCACTTAACAGAACCGTGTACGAATAATGAGGCAGAATACGAAACCCTCATAACAGGATTGGAATTAACCATTCAGATGAGAATAATAGATATCAACATCTATGGAGATTCACAGTTGATCATTCAACAGGTCACAGGGCAAAACAAAATTCTAAAGCTAAGACTCGAGCAGTACTTTCAGTACGCCATGAAATTGTTGGAGCAGATTTCGAATGTAACGATCTACAAGATTCCCAGAAGAGAAAATGCTCTCGCAGATGCGTTAGCCCGCCTTGCAAAGGAATTTGCGCTCGCTACGGGATGAGTCGATCGAAGTGTCGGCTCGAGGACGACGAGTCCTATCATAGCTCGACATGGATACAATACACAAATCATCAGAAAAAGCAGAAGAAACAATTGCAGCAGTGACAAAAAATGTAGAAGATTGGCGGCAGCCACTAATAGACTGCTTGCAAACATGAAACCTACCAGACGATAAGTCGATAGCCCATCAAATCAAGAAAAGAACTCTGTCTTATGCATTAATAAACAATACATTATACAGAAGGTCTTTCGATCAGATGTGGCTAAGATGCCTGAGCGGGTCCAAGGCTCGTGAATTTGTTAAAGAAGTACACTCTGGACTTTGTGGCACTCATCAATCGGGTCCAAAAATGAAAATGAAGATTAAAAGACCAGGGTACTACTGGCCCTCGATGATGTCCGATTGCATGAAGATTGCCAAAAGTTGTCACCAGTGCCAAGTGCATGGAGTGGTTCTACATCAACCTCCAAATGTGCTACATCCGACAATCGCGTCGTGTCCATTTGAGTGTTGGGGCACATATATCGTGGGTCTGATAGAATTGCTTTCTTTAAGAGGACATCGCTTCATTCTTGCAGCTACAGATTACTTTTCTAAGTGGGCAGAAGCAGTACCGCTCAGAGAAGTGAAAGCACATCACGTGCTACAATTCTTCAAGAATCAAGTCGTCTACCATTTTGGAGTACCGCGCAGAATCATTTCAGATAATGGGTCCACGTTCAAGAGTACGAAGATCAACAATTTTGTCAGAAGACACGAGATTGATTGGCTCTATTCAAAAATCTACTATCCAAGAGCGAACGGCCTGGCCGAGGCTTTTAATAAAACTCTCGTCCAAATCCTAAAAAAAACTTTGGACGACAACAAGAGAAATTGGCACGAGAAGTTGTTAGAAGCCTTATGGACCTACAGGACGACTTTCAGAACTCCCACCCAGTCTACGCCTTACGCCTTAGTGTACGGGTCCGAGGCCGTTCTAACCTTAGAGGTTCAGCTTCCGTCACTCAGAATTGCAGTTGCAAACAAGATTACTACAGAAGAAAATGCCATATTACGACTAGAAGAATTAGAAAGCTTGGAAGGGAAAAGACTTTCAGCATAGAAGAATTTGGAACTGTATCAAGCCAAGATGATCCAGGCCCATGATAAATTAGTCCGTCCAAGGACATTCAAGGTCGGTGATTTGGTTCTAGTAATTAGAAGACCTATTCTTGCACACCGCAAGATAGGAGGTAAATTTGAACCAACATGGGAAGGGCCATTTGTGGTCGAGACAGTCTACTCAGGAGGTTCCTACCAGCTTGTAAATTGCCGTAGAGAGCGACCTATGCTTCCAATTAATGGACGATATCTAAAGAAGTATTACGCAACCTGATGTTTCAAAGGATGAATCCTCATTTCTAGAAGCACGGGCATAGTAATTACTTATGACTGGGTCTGAAACCAAAAATATAAATAAAAAAGTGGATGATAAGGAAAATCGTTAAAAAAATGTTAAAAAAGAGAACATGTGAAATCATGATAATAAAGTTTTTATCATTCCTTTCAAATCGAGTGTCACTCTTGATCTTTCCTCATCTTTTCCTACTCCTATTTAAACTTAAAATAAACGAATAAAAGCTCTTCATTAATAAACAAATTATTTTTCTACTGTTCTTGTTCTTAATACAGCCCCTGATCCTTTCCTTGTTTTCCACAGGAAAATGTCAAATGGGCGGTTGGTTCTAAATTTTAAGAATGGCGTGAGTCTAGCACTTGATGAAAAGAGGGTGAAGGATGGAGCCGTGATCGAGATCAACTCTGACTTCACACCAGACGGGCTACAGTACGAGGAAAATGATTGGACCCCAATTGATCGGAAAGAACTCTGCAGTCATACAGTGATGAAATTGGGTGGCTCAAATCAACCATCTACCAGCAAAAAGAGAAAAGCAAACGCCGCTCATGCAACAGGAGAAGATAAGAAAGTTAAGTTTGTTGTTGCTACAGCAGAGGGCAGGCTTGTCAGCGCCATGCCCACAGAAATCCAAGGGGTAAGGAGAGCTAGTCTCACTTCCACCTAGCGGAGGAACAAGAATCGCCGCATTCGCAAGATGTTAACAAGTTAGCAGCAGATCAACATGAAGAGACAGTTGCTACCGTCAATACAAATACTCCAAAGAAATTGGTTCGTCAGGAAGCGGAAAGGAGGAGATCAACTCCAAGGAAAGCAGAACAGATAAAGGAAATTCCAAGAAGAGCAGAAATAGAATCAGCGCCTCGACGCCAAGCAGATGCACCAGTTCTGAAGAGTCTTGTTGTGAAAGCAACCCCGGAGGATGTCCCGACAGAGACTATCCCCGAGGAGCCAAGACATGTAGGAGAGCGTGCCGGGGTTGAACCATACATTCCCCAGTATGTTACTAGACCTCGCCGATTGCAGATAATTCCAGAATATGAATTGGAAAGAATGCAGAATGTTGAAAAGAAAACTTTTGAATACTTCGAAAGAATTCGAGGCAAGAGGATCAATATCTTAGAAGGCCTCGAGCTGCATACAGATGTATTCTCAGATTACGAACAACAGCAAATTGTAGACTGCATCGTTAAACTTCAGAAAATGGGCCGAGCTGGTCGTCTGAGGGAGAAAACTTATTCAGAACCCCGAAGGTGGATGCTAGGAAAAGGAAGAGTTACGATCCAATGCGGATGTTGCTACAACTTCGCGGTAGACAGAAAAGGAAATCCACCAGGGATACTCCGTCGCAGTGAGGTGGATCCGATGCCGAATATTATTAAAAGAATGGTAAAGAGGATGATAACATAGAGGGTATTGCCTGCAAATTGCATACCCAACAGCTGCATCATTAACATCTATAAGGAGGGTGACTGCATACCTCCACACATAGACCATCATGATTTTGTTAGACCTTATTGCACAGTGTCTTTTGTCAACCAGTGGAATATCATGTTCGGATCTGACCTCCAGATAACAGGTCCCGGTGAATTTCGAGGGCCAGTAGAGATGCCACTACCGGTAGGTTCCGTCATGGTGTTAAAATGGAATGCAGCGGACATCGCAAAGCATTGCATTCTAGGAGTGGCTGTTGAGCGGATCTCTGTTACTTTCAGGAGAATGGATGATAGAAAGATTCCTTTTCACTTCCAGCCAGATCCAGAGTTAGAGAACCTCCGGCCTTATGAGCTGTGAGTTACATGGGAGATAGCACACCTCCAATGCACATACATACGACATTCCAGCCAAGGATGACTTGGAAGGTAATGTTATTGTCCATGTATCTCACTATTCAGACATGGATTTTAACAGCTGCTTTTAGAAGAAACTTGAAGAATCTTACACAATCCGTTTTGGATTTATGTGGATTGTATGAGATGTTGAATTTTCAAGGAAAATATCATCATGTTTTGGATCGAGCTATATGATGTATTTTCAACGAGATTGGAATGAAAATGACCATGTCATGTTTTGCCTTCACCTCTTTTTGTGCAAATTGACTGGGAAACGCCATTAAGTTAAATGAACTTTGAACAAAGAACAAAGGGAAAATAAAAATAAATGAGAACTCTTTTAAAAATCTGAATGTCAAAACAAACTACAAATAAACATGAATTCTAAATAAATGTGAACCCTAAATTGAAAATCAAGCTAAAATCAAATCACAACAAGTGACTAAGACAAATTCCTGAATCTGAAATCCCCAGCCTTCGGCTATTCTCAAATCTCTTTTTGACTCTCCATATTTCCTTCCCTCTTTTGAGAAGGTTGACTGAATCTACTGACATAGAACCACGAAAATTTTCGATTTGGTTCTGATGGCATGGATTCATATCCTTCGCCAAATAATCAGACTTTGATCGATCCTCGTGGGACGTGAAACACTTTCACGTCTCATTCCAATTCTTCCGCTAAACTCAAATCTACACAGCAAATTTCAGCCCTTTAAACCTTCGAGACTGGAACCAGATTTCAGTTCTCTTTAAACCTTCGAGACTGGAACCAGATCAGTTCTCTTTAAACCTTCGAGACTGGAACCAGATCAATTCTCTTTAAATCGTCGATACTGGAACCAGATTCTAGTTCTATTTAAACCTTCAAGACTGGAACCAGATTCCAGTTCTCTTTAAACCTTTGAGATCGTAACCGCTTCCATTTCTCTTTAAACCTTCGAGATTGGAACCGCTTCCATTTCTCTTTAGACCTTCGAGATTGGAACCGCTTCAATTTCTTTTTAGACCTTCGAGATCGGAACCGGCTTCCATTTCTCTTTAGACCTTCGAGATTGGAACCGGCTTTCATTTCTCTTTAGACCTTCGAGATCGGAACCGGTTTCCATTTCTCTTTAGACCTTCGAGATCGGAACCGCGTTCCATTTCTCTTTAGACCTTCAAGATCGGAACCGGATTCCAGTTCTCTTTAGACCTTCGAGATTGGAACCGTATTCCAGTACTTTTTAGACCTTCGAGACTGGAACCAGATTCCAGTTCTCTTTAAACCTTCGAGACTGGAACCCTATTCTAGTTCTCTTTAAACTTTCGAGATCAGTACCTAAATTCTGATTCTCATCCTTTTGAATCGATACTTAAACTCTGATTCTTCCTTCGGGATAGGTACTTAAATTCCAGTTCTCTTCGCAATCCCGAGGTTGGAACCAAGGTTCCAATTCTCATTTCAAATCCAGATTTCCTTAAATTGATTCTAAATTAAACCTCAATCAAAATTAATACTCAGAACAAATCAAAATCTAAACTCACACATTAAAACTTAAAACAGAAAATGAGATGAAATCTAAATCAAATTTCCCCAGATCTTACGATCTGGAATTCACCTCCTTTTCTTTTCCCGCCGAGAGTTCAGAGATCTCCTGTCTTGGAGATATACTCGATACTCCCCAGAGAAATTTTGTTTCTACTCTGTTCTAAGTGTGTCACTTAGACGTCTGTGTTGGTTTTGTTGATCTCTTCGGTCAATGCCAATAAACGCGGTGTGCTTGGTTAGCACACCACACATATTGGGGGTCCATTTGTTGACCTCATTTTTGATGAGGTCTTTTCTCTTCTCTCTCCTTAGTACTTAAGATCTAGCCTTAGGCTTTCCCTTTGACTATCTTAGAGGATTAGAGATGGAACCCACCATTTATAAATTTAAACACCTCTTAAATCCCTGCAAACCCCATAAGTTTAATTGTAAACCCCGAGTCACTTGGAGGGTTAAGATCAAATGTGGAGGTTTAAAGGATGAGTTCCCTATAAGACCCTTTGGCCTTAGGACTACCCTGGGTGGCCTGGTCTAGTGAGGGTTGACTTGCACACACATTAAACTTTCACACACATTCCAAATCCTAAAACCATTCATACCTAGCTTGACTTCTTGACTCATGTAGGTAATTCATATGGATGGACCTTAACCGCTAGGCCCTTGGCTAAGGGGGTTAGGAACAACATAGTTAATGCCTCAAATGTGTCCATTCATGGCTCTTATGGGCTTGATATGGCTTCATGGCTTAACCAAAGTGATTTCATTCTACTCAAACTTGATCAATCTTCATTTTTTTTTAAATTTCAATTTTTGACCCCCGGGGCCCTACACCCACCAAACCTACCAAATGTCCTGGAAGCTACCCAAAATTTGCAAAAATCACCTAAATTACCAAAAATTTCTCAAAACCAATCCTAAACATTTCCCACCATTCAAATTGATCATCCTTAGCCAAATATACCAAAATTTCCAAAGATACCACCCAATACCCTCCAAATACCCAAAATGCCCTTTTTAACCAAAAATCCATAAATTCCAAAAATTCCCAGAAAATTCCAAAAAATCTCAAATATTTCCAATTTCATTTTTTTCAACTACACCATAAGCCAATTTTGTCAATTTAACCCATTTTTACCAAAACTCCCAATTTGACCCATTTTTAACCCAAGTGAACCCAATGTCAAAGAAAACCACTCCAATTAACCTCAATGTTGATCCAATCCAATTCTAAACTTCAATTCAATATCCCCAATATCAATTTAGACCAAATTCAAGCCCAATTTGATTAACATTTGGATCCAATTCCAATTTGAAGCTTAAAGCCTAATTTTGGCCCATGACCTAAACTTAGCCCAAACCAACCCAATTCAACTCCAATTAGCCCCAAATCTTTACCTAAACCTTCCTAATATCCACAAAAACAAAACACTAACACGGTTTGCCCAAAATTTGAACCTAAGCTCCACCCAAACCTAACCCAAAGTCAAAATCCCTTAAATTGGCCTAAACCCAAACCTAACCCAAATAGGCCCAAATCCCAAAATTAAAGCCCAACCAAAATTGAAAACTCTTTGTTACACCCCATAAACATTTCTCAACATTAATTTTACATCAAATCTAACATTAGCCCAACCTTAAACCAAGTTAGCCCAATTTGACCCACTTTGGCCCCTTTACTAAAAAGACCCAAATTAAACACAATTCAATTCAAAATCACTTCAAATTTGTTCCAAATCACTCATGACACATCCCTAAACTAAACCCAACATTTGTTTGACCAAATCTTTTACAAAATTTCCATCTACCAATTTGTTTTCTAACCTAAAGGCCCACCTCCTTAAACCTTTTTAAAAAAAGCCCACTTCCAAAAATGTCAAAAGCCTAAATTTCATTCCAAAACCCACTTGAAATTTTCCCTCATCATTCCCTATGATTTAAATCACCCCTAAGTCTAAAACCCATCATTTGATTAAACCAAAATAGCATCATGACAAAACCAATCAAAAAATCCAAAGTTTTCAAAAAATTCCAAATAACCTTTTTTCATGAAAATTGACCAAGCCATGGACAAGCCATAGGCTAGCCATGAAGCCATCCTTAAGCCCCATGCAAGCCATGTGAGTGGTGTTCATGTAACCATACCATATTGGGCAAGAGGACGAGCCTCTTTCTTGATTCCCTTAAAGTAATAAGCACTCCCATGTCTCCCCTAACCCATGCTTAAGCCTAATTGTACTTAGATTGTTAATTCTCCCCACTAATCAAGCTGAATCAAGGGAGCTTTTCTCAGTCCAAATCATACCATGGAAAGGTGAACCAAGCCCAACCTCATGCTTTGACCAATTTGAACTTAAACTCCTCTATTTAAGCTCCATTCATAGCCAAAGAGAAGAGATGCAAAAGATTACCTTGGGGAAACTCTACCAAATTGTTCCCAAAGCTTCTCCAAGCACTCCTAAGCTCAATCCAACCATTTCCAATTGAGGCCTCACCTCTTGGACAAAAGTATCAAATTTTTGTCTC
The DNA here is from genome assembly GCA_022702705.1 of Papilionanthe hookeriana x Papilionanthe teres. Classification (NCBI taxonomy): domain Eukaryota; kingdom Viridiplantae; phylum Streptophyta; class Magnoliopsida; order Asparagales; family Orchidaceae; genus Papilionanthe; species Papilionanthe hookeriana x Papilionanthe teres. The sequence continues at coordinate 113,087 of JAKZJZ010000027.1, read as the reverse complement.
CTCCAACCAAGCTTATTTTAAATTTCTGTAAATATTCACATGCTTTATGTATGTCATCACCGTATAGATGTGTGCTACTTGATTAGAAGATCATTTTAAAAAAAATTTCACTCAATTTCTTTGAGAAACGAGTGAGATATCAAGGTTTGAAGGTAGACGGTTTTGGGTGAATAGAACTAGGAGAGAGGAGTTATAGCCGTCCGATCACATGTTTATCGCACGGACGGCGGAGATGCAGTCAGACAGGAGCTTCATTCCTAAGCAGAAATGTGCCAGCCAATCACGGAGTGACACGTGGCCCCCCTTGATAGCGATAGTTTGAGAGGGAAATTAGATTTTTGATTTATTTTTGAACATAAACTTCAAAAAATCATAACTTTTCATAGAAAAATCACAAAAATAAAATAAAAATACCCACTTGCTCAGTGAATAGAGGAGAACAATATGAAAAAAGAATTGGGTTAAGTTGATGCATATTTTATTTTTAATTAATTATTTACTATTTTGAGTATTTTGATTCTGCATGAGATCATAGGGCTTTTGAAGCCTCTTATCTTGGGAACCTTCACTGAATTTTTCAAGTTCAGAGGCTATCTCTATGACAAGTTATGTAATTTTCAAGTTTATGTCTCTGTTTTGGTATTTTAATTCCCATAATTAGCATATTACTCAATAAATTCTAGAAAAATTTAGGGAAGTTTCTTAGGACTAGAGGACCCTATGATAATTATGGTTAGGCTTAATTCATTAAGAATAACCCTAATTAGCCTAAATAAGCAAAGTTGAATTTTAATTAATTAGGGTTAACCACATATCAAAATAACTTGAAATTAATTCTCCATTGATCTTTAGGATACAGAGAACCTTATATAAAAATTTGAAGTTAATTGGAAAAGATTAGTCCCACTAAATGAATTAATTAAGCCACATGATAAAAATTAAACATTAAAAATTCATAACTCCAAAATTACATTTCAAAAATTCACCAAATTTGTTTTGTGGGCTCTCTGATATTAGAGGAGTCTATAAAAATTAAAATTGGAATTTTATAAAATTTTTTATTTTTAATGATATTTTTTATATTTAAATAATTAAAAAATAATAAAAATCACAAAAATAATAAAAATCATAAAAATGTCACATTTTAACTCCTAATCACTTAGAAACCAACCAAATATTTTTCCTAAGTCTCTAAGTTAAGATATTGAATTTTAAAGGCTCAAAACAATTTTTAATATTAAAAAATGTATTTTCCAATCTTTTCACTAAATTAATTTCAATAAATCAAAGAAACATCAGAAAATTGTAAAATTTATTTCTCTAAACTTCTTGAGGTTAGAGAGATTTAAGAAAAATACAAAATTCATTTTTTGAACTTTAATTTTAATTTATAATTAATTAACACTCCAAAACTCAAAATAATTATAATAAATAAAATATAATTTAAAAATCACCAAAATTGGTTCAAGTGGTCCTGTGGTCATTAGAAACATCTTATAATTTTATCAAGGATAAAAACCTTACTTTGGTCATGTTGTTGAATTTTCCTTGAAATCCCTTATTTTTCACTAAAAATAATTATATAAATAAATTAAATTCAGAAAAATCACATTTTCTCTTCTAATATCTTAATTGACATGTTAGTGAGGTGACATAAAAATTTCAAATTCATTTGAACTCAGTTTAGTGAGTTATGAAATAAATAAACCTAAAAGGGCATAAAGGTAATTAAAGAATTTAAACCCCTTTATTAAAATTTTAGGTTTCATTAAAATGGAGGGTAAAATATTTGATTTTATCTTTCTTGGATGATTGAAACTTTGGGAAATTAAAAGGGTAGGAACCCATTAATTACTTTTAATAAACCAAAAATGAAACTTTAATTATTTAAACAATTTAAATTTTGAAAGATTAATGAAAATTTGAATTATTAAAAATAGGGATATAACTTGAGAGGATATTAATTCTTTAATAAAAAAATCCCTAAATAAATAACTTCAATAATATTTAACTCTTAATTAAGATTAAAATGATAATCCAAACTAAGTAAATTAAAAATTTAAAAAAAAATAACCCTTAAATTAAAGGAAAGCTCAAAATATTAAGTGGTTTAACAATTAAAATAAATTAAATTAAATTAAGAAAAAAATAAATTAAAATTAAAATTAAATTAAATTAACATTTTAACAATTAAATTAAATTAAATTAAAAATATTGAAATTAAATTAAATTAAATTAAGTTAAATTTAATTAAATTAAATTTAAATTATATTAAATTAACATCACTCAATAATAAAAGTAAAACAAATTTGAAATATTAAGACAATTCATAAATAAGAATATAAAAAATCAAACTAATCAAGATTATCCTAAAATATCATAATTAACCTAAACCAAATCATTAAGATATATGAATAATCTAAGTGAATTTGAAACACCAAAGATTAATTTAAAATATAAGGATCACTTAATGTATAAAGATTTAAACCAAAAATAATTTGAATACTATTCCAAACTTAAAATTATTAATTAAAACCTCATAATTAAATTAAATCACTTTAAACCATTAACTCAAACTTCAAATTAAGAATGATTAAAATTCTCAACAAACCAACTTGTCCCTAAAGGCTTTAATTATTATAACTCTTAAATGGAGTATTATGTGAGATGTCACTTCATTCATCAGGTAATCAAATGCCCAAGTTCACTGAGCAAGAGACAAAACTTAACTAAACTCCAGGATGATTAATTCACCTGTGCAACTAAATTTACTTGGACTCAAAATAATCTCGGAAGTATTGAAAAGATGTTTAGGACTCGTCCTAAGCACTTTCTCAATATGATGAGATATTTTAGAAGAACAATTGAACTTAATTGTTCTTTGATGAAGAAAATCATCCATAAACAAAACAAAAGAACCTAGACGTCATAGGAAATGACTAGTTATAGGATTATGATCTTGGTAGACAACCAGAACCTTCCCTTAGCTTTACCTAGGTACTTGTTAAAATATTTAAATGCCTTAACATGTGTTTTAAGTGCAACTTGGGATGACGGGAAGACCCTCCAGGTACGCTTTTATTTTCTTACAATTTACTTTATTGCAATTTACTTACATGCACTGCACTTTAGTTTTTTTTGCATGTTAAACAAGATTGTTGCATGAAAACTGAAACCTTTAGGATAGTCACAAAACTGAAACCCAAAACTAAATTAAACGTCACTACAAGATAAAATTCACCGCCACAACATTCCAAAATATAAAACAACTCAAAATTTAATCACAAACAGAACAACAAAACTACAATTGCAATTAAATTAAAACGTCTCGTTGAATGATCGGGAATACCTCGGATGATGTAACCCACGTGTTGCTAACGAGATTTCCCACGGTCTAAATGAAAGTGTGGAACTCATTCAGTTGAGTTTAGCAAATTCATCTGGACTAAGTGAATTCGATGAAAATAACGGTGTCGGGATGACGAAACCGTGGGATCTTAATCGGTTCCGTTTAATCAACTTTAAGATTTGTTTTAATTAAAACACTAAAGACATTTGGACTTTAAGTTTTCTCTAAACCAAAATACTTCTCTCATCTCCTAATTTTCACCTTCTAAAACTAAACCTCTGCAACAAGAAGGAGCTCGGAGCATAGTGGGCAGCACAGCCATCTACTTCAGCAAAACTCGGATCTACACCAGCTAAACCTTTCTTAGAATTAAATAACCAAGCCATAGGACTTCGAGGTAGTTTGCCTAGTGTAACATAAATCCTCAACTCTTTGTTAGGCATTTGTATAATCATATTATGTAAATTAAGCCCTAACTGGTCTTAGGATTCCGAGGTAATCATTTGGTACGACATAAACCCTCACATCTTTGAGGTTATTTGTATGATCATATCTTGCAAATATATGTACTAATTAACTAAAATTGGCAGGATTGAAACATTGGATAATTTTCCTAAATTGAAGCCAAACAATAGGATAGTTTGGGAAGTTGCCAAGATTCCTCTTAGATCCTCAGCTTCTCCTACTTCTCTTCCTTTGGACTCCTAAAATTAACTGTTCCAAATTTGATCCATTCGCTATTGAAATTTTCAAAATCCAATTCATTTGAAACCTTAAACTTTGAAATTCTAGAGAGGAAAACCAATGATCATTATCGAGAGTTTTCTTAAATAATTCTCGTCATTTAAGATGTAATTAACTATAGGGGCTTGCCCTTATAGGGAACTTTAAGAACCCAGGTAATATAAACCCTGCTTAATTTCTTTATATTAAGCAGGGGAACTTGTCGGCTTATAAAGTTGGTTCGCAGACCAAACAGATGTCACAAATCTTCTAGTTTATTTAATCGAGCCCCATCATCAAGCAGTGTGTCTATTCTTCGGGATAGATATACGGTTTGTGGTGCGGTACTCTTTTATATAAACTATTTGGGATGTGAGATCAGTTTGATTTCATATCTTAAAATTTTCAAACTCAAAATTATTTTCAAAATCAATTACTACTTTCTAAATTATGTATATATTTAAATTAAATTTAAAATCTAAAAAATTCACCAAGAACTTCTGTAGGCGATCCCTATTCAAAACACATAACCTAAAAATATGCCGACACACCCTTGAAAGTGTTGTATTATTTATGTTCACTGTGATGTATAGTGGACGATTATGCATAGTCATTCCAAGTTACAAGTAATTAGTAGAGAAAGTAATCTTTGTTGATTCTTCTAACGGAAAAGCTTCATTTTGAGTGATGCTAGCAAGTTGAGCTAAGCAAATGTATGGATCTAAAAGAGCTTTTATCAATGACTCTCTCATTTCTTTAGAGAGGATAAGAGCATCATAAATACTTAATTTTGCTGGCAACTTTCTCAAGTGAGCTAATACGTTATAGTCCACCTTGATGTGAAGATTCTCCTCATTTATTTCTGGGAGTTGTGAATGTATTGGAGGAACGATCTTTTCTGGTGTAACTATTTGTTTTTTCTTTTGTTGGGAAGTCATTCTGGAGGGTAGAACTTTTCCACTTTACAAATTAATTTCAACTATTTCTTCAAGTTTATTGTTTGACTCTTTTGTCTCTGAGTCTGAAGATTCCACCTCTATGGAAATTGGGGTTCCTTCTAGTTGGAGTGTGACAATATCATATTCGTCTTTATCATTTTCAGAATTATCATTAATGTTATTGTTATTTTGGTTGTCATTAGATTGATCGAGTTCATGTACGATTTGAGTATTGTCTTCAGAATTAAAATTTGAATGATCATTTTGAGAGATATGACCCAAAATAGATAAAATCTAAGCAGAACAGGAAATATTATTATCCTTAGTATTGGTAAAAAGGAATTCATACAAGGTCAACGGCCTGAGGGATTTTCTCCCTTCATCGGAGACAACTATCCTAGTAGAAGATGGAGGAACATAAGAGCTAGGAAATATAAAAGGAATAGTAGTCCCTGTATCTAGAAGTCCTCTAATACTTTTTGGGTCTTTATTTTTTTTTTCTTTCCTTTCTTGGAAGATTCTGTGACTTAAATGTCCGTAAGGATCTCCTCAGAAGATTTAGCTTGAACAGTGTTGTCTTTATTTTTATTGTTGGAATTAAGCTTATCAACCGAAATCTTATTGACCGAACCTTTTTCAGGCTCTTTCAAATATTATTTTGGGATTACTATATTTCCTTCTTTAAAGTTATGCTCTAACAATCTTTGAAGATAAAACTTTCTTCAATTTTGTGTCCAAGCATTCTGTGGTAAGAGCAATAGTTGGGATTGTCTTTCATCATTCTTTTGTCTGTCGGTACTGGAATTGGTTATTGAAGTTGTAATTGAGAAGAAGTTTCTGGTGATGATTGGCTCTGTTGTTGTTTTATTTTCAGGTTGAACTTGCATTACTTGTTTACCCTTTTCTACAATGTTTCCCGACTTCTTTTCAAATGTTTTGACAGACTTTGTTTTTTCGGTCTTTTCCATTACACTCATCTGCTTAGCTTCTTCTTGAAGATTGGCAGCTCTACTGAGTGGTTTTTTAAATTTTTTTATTGTGAATTCTTTGAGCATAAATCTTATAGGATCGTGGATATTTTTAAGCAAGATTTCAACAGCGTGTTGTTCTTGGAGTTGTGGTTAACATTTCATGCTGAGATTTCTCCAACACAAAATATAATCCAATAAACTCTCTCCTAGATTTTTCTTTTCTACTACCAAATCTCCAACTGTCGTATGATGTTATGCTCCAACAAACTGTTAAGTAAGACTTTCAAGTTCTACAAAAGTCTTAACAGACCCTTTTGGAAGTTCTGCATACCAATCAAAGGCAACTCCTATAAGACTGTTGACAAATTAACGGAATAGAAGAACGTCACTTCCTCATTCATTACAACAACTTTTTCTGAATTGTGTAAGATTCTGATGAGGAATACTGGTCCCATTATACATTTTGAAGAGAGGAGGAACAAAACCTTTAGGGTATTGAATAGAATCAAATTCCTTTGGATAGGGTCAACCCTTTGGAATTAATGATCCAGCTTTTACCTTAGCCATTTTTTCTCTTATTTTTTGTTCTACCAATTGTGTAATTTCTTTTTATGGAATTCCACTTTGAGGAGAATCTTTTTTCTTTTGATTGCTTTCTTCAATTTCTATTGGCTCTCTTTTGTCCTCCAAAATGTGTATTGCCTTTGGCCTAATGATTTCAACAGCATGCAATGGATTTGTTGGTGGATTTTGTATAGCTGCCATTAATTCTGTCATTTTTTGTTCAAGATGATTGATTTGTTCATCTCCTTGTCGAATAATCACTCGAAACACTTCTATCATATCTTCTTCACTTAATTCTCGTGCTAAGGAGGTAGATCATGTTTCTACGGTATTTATCTCGGCAACTTTCTTATTTGAAATATTCGAAGAATTATCCCTCCTTAGTATTGAGAATTGCTTGATGTCATTTATCAACTTCTTCAATCATTCTTAAAATGATTTCATAGAATGATTTTCAAAACTTTGCTCCTGAGGACTACTATAGGGGTACTCATGGTATATGAAATTCCTCCTGACGATTCTCATCTCCAAACATTTTTTTTTAGTATAGGACAAGATATCATGGGAAGTGTATCATCATTTTGTGAATAAGAACAGTCTCCACATTGTAGCATTTGAACCAAAGCAATCATTTTAATAGATGTATCTTCTGCTTCTGATATTAATTTGTTATGCTTAGTTCTATATTTTGTAACAATCACATCTTTTATTCTTGGCCCCAGATGAAATTTCACTGGTACCCGAGTACATTGACTGTCTAATGGGAATTGTTGATCCCCTTTTAAGTAATTAGAATCTTCAATCGAAAGAATCTTTCTTTTCATTGTTGTAGAGACCGTACATCCCATTTTATCTAATAGTTGAGAAATTGAACACATGTCTTTCTGTGCTAATCTTTTAAACACAGAGTATACTGCATGAATTGATGGAGAATTTCTTGGTTGGAAAATATTTTCCTCATATTCAATAGGTATTCAACAAAGGTTGCACGTCAAAAAGGGAAACTTTTGGCCCACCAGGGCATTTTTCAGGCCACGTCAGCCAGTGAAATGGCCTACCATGAGGTATAATATTAGAAGACATGTAATATTAGGTAATATAAATGTAAGGGTGGAATGATGTTGTGACACATTATATCATTTTTCGGGAATCTTGGAATGTTAGGTTTTACACTTTCGAGCTGTTTGAGCCATGTTGGGATGCTCTAAAAGACTAGAAAAAAATTTCATGATTTGATGGCTGAGATGATGGATTTTAGCCAAATTTCAAGCGGAAGTCAGGATATTGCCTGGACGGTGATGTGTAGTCCACCATTTTAGTTTAAAAAATAGGGTTGCACGTCAAAATTAGACACTGTCAGCCCACCGGGGCACTTTTTGGTCCACGTAGCTTGTGAAATGACCCATTATGAGGTATAATGTTATAGTACTTTTAATAATATATGATATAAAAAATATAGAGTGCCAGAAAATGGTGCAGCATGATATGTGAAATGTGTTATGGCATGTAATGTCATTATTTTGCAATCTTGGAACAAACATTGGGCACTTTTGGGCTATTTCAGCCATGTCAGTATACACAAACTCCCTAGAAACATAAAAGACATGATTTATGGATCGAGATAATGAAATTTAGAAAAAATTTAAGTTGTTACAGACACCAGTGCATCACTCTAGCGGTGATGTATAGTCCACCTTTTTGGTTAAAAAAATTAGGTTGCACAACAAAAACGGACGCCATCAACATGTCAGGACATTTTTTAGGCCACTGTTACTCTTCAAATGGCCAATTATAAAATATAATATTAGAGGACCTGCAATATTATGAAATACGTAAATATGGGCACTTGAAAATAGTACAGTATGATTTGTGGAATGATGTTGTGACACATCATGCCATTTTTCAGTAATTTTAGAATGTCACCTGCTGCACTTCCTAGCTATTTGACCATACCGGGATGCATTGAAATCCAATAAATATAAAATTGATAATTTTAGGGCTGTGATAATGAAATATGGTCAAATTCAAAGTGGGCATTGGTACGTCGCCCAGGCGGTGATGTAGAGTCCACCATTTCAGCACAAAAAATGTTAGGTTGAACTTTAAAAACAGGCACATAAGGCCCCACAGAACATTTTCACTCCACCACTACCTGTGAAATGGCCAACTAAAAGGTATAATGTTAAAGGACTTATAATATTAGATAATAAAAAATATGGGGTGCCAGAAAATGGTGCAGCATGATATGAGTTATAATGTTGTGGCATGTCATGTCATTTTTCATCATTCTCAGAATATTATGTTGTACACTTTGGAGTTGTTTGAGTCATGTCAGAATGTACTAAAATCCTAAAAACATAAAGTCATGATTTGAGGGCTGAGATGATTGAATTTTGCAAAATTTCACACGCTCACTTGTGCATTGTCCCAGCGCTGATGTATTGCCCACCATTTCAGTTCATAAAATGGTGTTGCAAATCAAAAACTGACAATGTTAGCCCGATGGGGCATTTTTATTACTACCGTAGCCTATGAAATGCCCATTATAAGGTGTAATGTAAGATGACATGTAATATTAGGAGATACAAATAAATAGGTTGCCAGAAACTAGTGCAACACGATACATGTAATGATGTTGTGATATGTCATGTCATTTTTGGCCAATTTTGAAATGTTACGTCATATCGTTTCAGGCTGTTTGAGCCATGTCAGGATGTACTGAGACCCTAAAATTATAATGATCATGATTTGTTGGCAAAGATGATGGAATTTGGCCAAATTCTAAGCATCCACTGGGGCGTCGCCTAAGAGGTGATGTATAGTTCACTGTTTGAGTTCAAAAAATGAGATTGCACATCAAAAATGGACACCGTTAGCCCACCGAGGCATTTTGAGAGCCACCACACCTGTCAAATGACTTGTAATGAGATATAATTTTAGAGGACATGTAATATTAGGTGACCCACTGATAATATGTTAAGATTTTCATGCCTATTTTATATTGATTTTGATGATATTGCACTTTAAAGAAGGGTATTTTTGATGATTTGTGGCATATATGTTGATTTATGGACAATGGAGCGAAAAAACACAAAAGGAGCTAATTTGGAGCAAAAAGACAAAAAATATAAATATTTGATCTAGGGCGCCGACAGCGAGCTCAACAGCGCCGACGGCGGATTTTTCCCGAGAGTTCAGAAAAATATTATAAGGAAGCCCGCCGACAGCGAGATCGAGGATGCCGACAGCGGGCCTTATGAAAAAGAGTCTAAGGCTAAGTATTCTAGAAGGCCGCCGACGGCGCACTCGAGGCGGCCGACGGTGGGAAAATCGGTTCTCTCACAAGGTGCATCGAATGTGGATGATTTTTGAAGGGATGCTTGAGAAACTCTTGGAAACTCTTCAACCACTTTAAAAGAAACAATTTGGAGCCGAAAATAATGTCCACTAGTGTCCATTGTTGTTGTCTAGTTGTTGTCAGTGAGTCTACCAAGTCTATAGTGTGTCACTTGAGTGTTAGTAAGTGTCTTATTTCCATTATAGTTTTAGATAGTGAGTTCAATTAGTGATATTCGTGAGGAATTTTTTCAGAGATTGTAAGAGAAGAAATGAAGTGAGAGATTTCTTCCTCCTTGCCATTTCAAAGGAGAATTCTGCGTGCTATAAAGAAAGGAAGAGATTCAGAAGAACTTCACGGAGTTTGCTTAAGGAGGAATTCGAGATAAGTTATATTTACTTATTTTAGTTTGTTAAACTTTGTTTTTATATATGAAATCCAAGTTTTGTCGTATCTTCTCCATGAAATCTGAGTAGTTTTTCTATCTTGCTCCTTGTTTGGATATTTTTGTGAAATGATAATGTAAATTAGTACCCTAAGAGAATTTTAAAAGAAGTTGTGATAATCTTTTCACTTAAATCTTAATTTACATTCAATTTGGCCAATTAATTAGTTAAAATATGTTGAGTTTAACAACTATAGTGAAGATTACATCCGAGATTTAGGGAGGTCAAAGTCCTAGAATGTAGGGTGCAATTAAATAGGAAAATAAGATTTATCGGGCGTAGAATTGGAGATTTTAGAGTGACTAACTAAAATCCTCAATTCGGTCCTATCGTTTGGGTGCTGAAGTGTAGATGTTAGCCCTCAGACGAGGGGAACGTGGGAGCTCTGAAGTGAGAGCTGGTATCCTCCCAGCCTAGCTGCAGATTCAGTAACTAAGCATATGATTAGTCAATGTTCTTTATGCTTGGACCAAAGGGTAAAAAATAAGTATACTCCTATTTGGCACAACACCATTTTTAAACTAATTTTAATTATCCATTCACTTAAATTTCTAAACAAGGAGAAGAATTTTTGCTTATATATTTGACTTTCACTTTATTAGTAGAATTAATTAACTGTGGTAGAACTAGTTTATTAAAACTTTATCTGATTTACGATTGCATATTAGTGACAAATAGGCAATTCTATTTACAGATTTGTGATTCTAAATTGGTTTCTATAATCCTAGTCTGTAGCCTCTGACCGTTGCTTCTACACTATCCCTGTGGGATCGATGTCCAGGACTCCATTAGAGCCTTGTATTACTCGAGAGATACGTATACTTGAGTTGAAAGATAGCTCTGCTATTATTGAATAACTTTATACACATCTTTATCAAATACAAGCAACTTTAAATTAACATAAAGTGTGCGGGGCGGTTCAAGTTTTTGGCGCCATTGTTGGAGATATTTAGAAAGATAATTAAAGCTTTAATTAGATAGCATAGAAAAGATAGATAGATATATAACCTAACTAGTGTAACGGACGATTTAGGACAATCAAAAAAATTTTTTAAAAAGAATTTGCAACTTATTATTATTTAGTCAACTGTTTTTCTGTGGACTCATTTTGATTGTATGCGTAAAATTGGATCTGAAAATCCTATACCCTACGATTCAGAATTAGAACGCACTGTTAGAAGAATTAGAAAACTGAGAAAAGAACCTAAAAATCCTAATAATCTTCATATAACGGAAAACAACGTAAACAACTAACGAATAGAAAATGAACATCAATCTAGACCACTAAGAGATTACGCTAACCCTACATTTGATGAAATTCACTTAACCATTCAAAATCCAAATGTAGCTGCTAATTCATTTGAGCTTAAACCTGCAACTATCCAAATGGTACAAAACAATCAATTTGGCGGAACTCCTAACAAAGATCCTAATTTACATCTTGTAAGTTTCTTAGAACTTTGTGCTACTTTTAAATATGACAGAGTGTCTGATGATGCTGTCAGACTTAAACTTTTTCCTTTTTCACTAAGGAACAAGCCTAAGGCTTGGTTAAATTTGTTAGCATTTGGATCTATTAGAACATAGGGGGAACTTTCACAAAAATTCTTATCAAAATATTTTCCACCATCTAAGATTGCTAAGCTTAGAAACGATATCACATCTTTCAGTCAGTATGAGGGAGAATCGATATATGAAGCTTGGGAAAGATTTAAAGAACATCTGAGGAAATGTTCACATCATGCTTTACCAGATTGGTTAATTATTCAAACTTTTAATAATCGATTAGTAGGATCTCTTAGATCCATTATTAACATTGCTACTAGTGGATCATTAATGTCTAAACCTTTTGAAGAAGCTTATGCTTTAATCGAAGAAATGGCTACCAACAATTTTTAATGACCTGTTTAAAGGATAAATCCTAAGAGAGTAGCCAGTATTCATGATTCAGATGCTTTAATTATGATATTTTCTCAAATTGCTACTCTTTCAAGGAAAATAGATCAATACAAAATGAATCATTCTCAAACACCTCCAGTGTTAGAAGAAAATTCATTAGGGCAAATTCTAGATGCTCAATCTCCATATGAAACTATAAATTTGATAAATAATAGACAAAATAACCCTTTTTCAAACTATTTCAATCCAGGTTAGAAGAATCATGCAAACTTTAATTGGAATAACCAAGGTAATGTTAATCCTGTTAATCCTCAGTGGGGGAATAATCCTGTAAACCCATTAAGAAATGTAAACAATCTGGGTATTCCAATTATAGACCTTCTAATCCACCAGGATTTTATAATAACTCACAATTTGAGGAGAAGAAGTTATCTATGGAAGAATTAGTATTGAATATGGGAAATCAATTACAAAGTCAAGGAACTGCTATTAAAAATATAGAAAACTAATCGAGGCATATTGCTACTACACTAAGCAATAGACTTGTTGGAACTTTGCCTAGCAATGTTGAAGTAAATCCTAAAGATCAAGGTAAAGAACAGATTAAGGCTATTCAATTAAGAAGTGGAAAAGATTTGGAAACAAGAGTCCAAAAAGAAACTGTAATTAAAAAGGAGAAAATGGAAACTGAAGGAGAGAATGAATGTTTATATCCTGATTTTCCTCTGAAACCTATGAAAATTCTTGTTGTAAGACCATCACCACCATTTCCTCAAAGACTAAAGCAACAAGATATAGGATAAGATTTGTTAAATTCTTAGACATTTTAAAAAAAAATTTAATAAATAATCCTTTTGTTGAAGCTTTGGAACAAATTCCTGATTATGTTAAATTTATGAAGGATATACTCAACAAAAAGAGGAAGTTATTAGATCATGAGAGTGTTGCACTCAGTGAAGAGTGTAGTGCTATAATTTAGAAAAAGCTTCTTGAAAAACTTAAAGATCTTGGTAGTTTTACTATCCCGTGTGCTATTGGTAAAAAATTTTATGGTCGAGCATTATGTGATTTTGGAGCTAGCATAAATTTGATGCCTTTATCAACTTTTAAAAGGTTATGAATAGGAGAGATTGCACTAACTTTTGTAACTCTACAGTTAGCTGATCGATATATTATACATCCTAAAGGAGTTGTAGAAGATGTTCTGGTTAAGGTTGATAAATTTATCTTTCATGTAGATTTTATTATTTTAGATATAGAAGAAGATAAAGAAATACCTATAATTTTAGGAAGACCATTCCTAGCTACAGGAAGAGCCATGATAGATGTTAAAAAAGGAGAGTTGACTATGAGAGTAAATGATCAAGAAGTAACCTTTAACATCTCAAAGTCAAAGAAATTTCCTTCAATAGAAAACGATGATGACTGTTTTAGAATGGATATATGTGATTATTTGAGAAAAGAATATTTCAAAGAAAAATTTGAAGAAAATGAAGATATAGAAAATGATAAATATGATGAAATTGATAGCAAAGAAGATGATTATATTCAGGAACAATTTGAAACGCTCAATTCCACAGCACCAGAGAACGAAATATTAATTCCATCAATTGTCAAACTCCCTGAACGTGAATTAAAGACTCTTCCAAATCATTTGAAATATATATAGTAGGAGATTTTTCGACAGTACCAGTAATTGTATCCTAAGACTTAAATGAAATTCAAGAACAAAAATTAATGGATACATTAAAAAAGTACAAAAAATCTTTTGGATGGACTTTGGCTAATATAAAGGGAATTAGTCCTTCAATTTGTATGTACAGAATTTTATTAAATGATGAACATAAACAAAGAATTGATCCACGAAGGAGACTGAACCCTATTATGAAAGAAGTAGTTAAAAAAGAAATTTTAAAATGTCTATATGTTGGAATTATATATTTTATTTCAGATAGTACTTAGGTAAGTCCAATTCATTGTGTTCCTAAGAAAGGAGGAGTAACTGTTGAAGTATATGAGAATATGGAATTAATACCTATCAGGTTACTGGATGGAATATTTCAATTGATTATAGAAAATTAAATGCCGCCACTCAAAAAGATCACTTTCCTCTTCCTTTTCTAGACCAAATGTTGGATAGACTTGCTAGACACAAGTACTACTGCTTTCTGGATGGATATATCGGTTACCATCAAGTTCTTATTGCTCTTGAGGATCAAGATAAAAAAAACATTTACTAGTTTGTCTGGACACAGGAAAACGGTTTTAATCGCAAAGAGATGCGATCCAAAGTGAAGGAGTGCGAAGATCTGGTCACGGAGGCCGGCGCCTAAGCGCCACAATTACTTTCCAGAAGATTCATTGATTTTGGACAAATTTTGAAGAGGTGCCTTAAGCAACCCCTGGTCCTTTTTGAAGCTCTATAAATAGGAGACATTTCTACAGAAAAGAGAGCTCTCCCATGCCCGAAAATAGTTCTAGAGAGCCACCAAATACTTTTCTTAAGTATTTATTGACTTTATTTTAGTTACTTTGAGGTTACTACTCAATTCCTTGAGTATTAAGTGAGAGTTTGTAAGAGTTGGTGCTGTTGAAGTTTTGTACTTTGCATTAGAGTCAGTAGGAGTCAAAGGATCACTTGAAGAAATATTTCAGATAAGTATTTGTAACTTGGTTCAAAGTTTTTTCAATATGTTTTGTTGTGTGAATTCAATGTGTTCTGAGTAGTTACTTTTCTTTCTCCTTTCAATCATGAAAAGATAATAAACATAATTTAATTTCATTGGAGAACTTAAACTTAACTTTAAAAATTATTGTGATGATATTCATACCTAATCTTAATTTACTTTTTTAAACTGGCCATTTGAATTGTTAAAATCTGTTGAAGAATTCTGAGACCTATCCGGAGATGAGTTTTTAACTAGTAGATGTCACATGAATCCTTGGGTAATTGAAGGCCATGTGCGGGTTATTCAAGGTGAAGTGCAAATAAATAAGAAAATATTATTTATTGGGCATAGAATTAATTAGTTTTTAGAGTGACAGACTAAATTCTATTAATTTGGTTTATAGAAAGGGAACATGTCACTAGTAAGGCCGACCATAGCCACCCTTGGACATCTAGAAGTGTGAGTCTAGATTAACCGATTCTACTAATAATACATCCTGAACTAATCTATAGATTAGCCAATGTTCTTTATACTATCGAGCGAAGGTAAAGAATTGGAATGCTTCTATTTGGCGCAATACCATAATTTCAAGTTCTCTACGAATGATAGTTTTTCTGAAAAATCTTGGATTAGTTGAAAAGGAGAAAGTTGTTTTATTTATACTTGCATCAACCTTTACTTTATTGCTACTTTACTTACATCTAGTAGAAATTTCATAAAACTTAAAATCTGATTTTTGAAAAGAAATAAAAATTATAATTACTTTTAATTTGAAAATCTATTAATCTCTAAAATTAATCTTCATGTGAGATCGATAACCAGGACTCCAATAGAGCCTTGTATTACTGAATATGATACGTATACTTGCATAGTACCTCTGGTGTGCAAAATATTTTCTAAAATTATATATTTATTTTTGCATACTACCCTTTGAATTATAAATTAAAGGATAAATTGTAGGCATAGTTACGGGTCGAGGTCTTTACCAGTTTTTGACGCCGTTGCCGGGAAAGTAAAAGATAATTTTTAGATTTTTCAAAATAAAAATATTTTATATACACTTTTATTTCTTTAAAAATACAAAAATATTTAAAAAAAACAAAAATACCAAAAAGATTTTATTTTATTTTATTTTCAAATCATTTTATTTAATTTTTATGCGTAGTTTTGGATCAGAAGGATTATTAACTTTTGATTCTGAATTAGAAAGAACTATTAAAAGAATTAGAAAAGGAAAACAAATTTAAAAATATCAAGAAATGGCTAACTTACATAACAATAATGAAAATCCAATAGAAATTAATGAACAAAATGTTTATAAACCATTAAGGGATTATGCAAACCCTACAGCTGATGAACTTCATATTAGTATTCAAATGCCTACTGTAGATGCTAATTCTTTTAAGCTTAAACCTTCTATTATTCAAATGGTTCAAAATAATCAATTTGGAGGAACACCAAATGAGGATCCAAACTTACATCTTGTTATTTTTTTAGAACTTTATGCTACCTTTAAATTTAATAACGTTTCTGATGATATTGTTAGGCTTATACTCTTTCCTTTTTCCTTAGAAGATAAAGCAAAGATGTGGCTGAACTCATTAGCAACTGGTTCTATTAAAACTTGGGCAGATATGACACAAAAATTCCTTGTTAAATATTTTCCTCATTCTAAAACTGCTAAATTAAGAAATGATATTACTTCATTTATTCAATTTGATGGAGAGACAATTTATGAAACATGGGAAATATTTAAAGAACTATTAAGAAAATGTCCTCATCATGCTTTACCAGATTGGTTAATTATTCAAACATTTTATAACGGACTTATTGGATCACTTAGATCTATTATAGATGCTGCTGCTAGAGGTTCTTTAATGGCTAAGACATTTGATGAAGCTTATACCTTAATTGAAGAAATGGCTAAAAATAATTTTCAATGGCCTTCTGAAAGGGTTAATCCTAAAAGAATGACAAGAATTCAAGATAATGAAGCCTTTTCTATTTTAGCTTCATAAGTGGCTGCGATATCAAAGAAATTGGATAGTTTTGCTATTAACCTATCGCATGTAAGTAATGACAATTTTACAAATATTGATGATTCTCAAACAATGGTGACATTGCAAGCTATTACTAGTAAAACTAATAACCCTTATTTGAATTATTGTAAATGAGGTTAAAAAAATCACCCTAATTTTAATTGGAATAATGGACATTAACATTGGGGTAATAATCATGTTAATCCAACTGCGAATTGGAACAATCAAGGAAGGTCAAACTTTAGACCAACTTATCCTCCTCGTTTTAACAATCAACATAAAAAGTTATCTTTAGAAGAATTGATCTTGCAACTGTGTAATCAGTTACAAAGTCAAAACACTGCTATTTGAAATATTGAGAATCAGATGGGACAAATTGCTAATTTAATTAATTACAGACCTCAAGGAACACTTCCTAGCAACGTCAAAATTAATCCAAAAGAAATTGGAAAAGACCATGAACAAGCAAAAGTGTACAACTTAGAAGTGGAAAGAAATTAAAAGAGAAAATTTAGAATGAAATTGAAAAACAGAGAGAGAGGTTGAAGAGATTGAAAAACATAAAGAAACTCTTTCTCCAAGTAAAGATCAGACTGTAATTCCTATTGAAGTGGAAGTTGAAAGACCACTACCACCTTTTCCTCAAAGACTAAAGTAGCAGAAGCTTGACCATCAATTTTCTAAGTTCTTTGAGATTTTAAAGAAACTTACCATGAAAATTCCTTTTGCTGAAGCTTTGGAACAAATGCCTAGTTATGCAAAATTTATGAAGGATATCTTAAGCAAGAAACAAAAATTTGAATCTTATGAAACTGTTGCATTAAGTGAAGAATGTAGAGCAATAATTCAAAAGAAACTACCTCAGAAGCTTAAAGATCCTGGAAGTTTCACTATACCATATGCTATTGGAGAAAAATTTTGTGGAAAAGCCTTGTGTGATTTAGGAGCAAGTATTAATCTCATGCCATTTTCTATCTTTCGAAGGTTAGATTTAGGAGAGATTTCTCCCACCACTGTAACACTTCAGTTAACTGATCGATCTATTACTTATCCTAAAAGAGTTATAAAGGATGTCCTTGTTAAAGTGGATAAATTTATCTTCCCTGTGGATTTCATTGTACTGGATATGGAAGAAGATAAAGAAATACCTATTATTTTAGGGAGACCTTTTCTAGCTACTGGACGTGCTATGATTGATGTGCAAAAAGGAGAATTAACAATGAGAGTTAATGATCAAGAGAAAACATTTAATGTTCTGAAATCAATGAGGTATACTGATAAATAAAAATGCTATCGGATGGATATTATTGATTATATAATTGAAAAGCATTATCAAGAAAAATGTGAAGTCATTTCTGAAGAGAAAAATGATGAATTTATGTTATATAATGAGTCTTTAACTGAAGAAATTGAAGAGTGAATGAAGAAAATTTATTTGAAGAAACTCATTATATTCATGATAATTGGGAAATTATAGACAAGACTAAAAATGATATACTTTTACCCTTAGTTGAAAAAGCCCCTAAACTGGAATTAAAAATGTTACCTGCACATTTAAAGTATGCATTTCTTGGAAATTCATTAACTTTACCTGTGATTATATCCTCAGAACTAAGCAAAGATCAAGAAGAAAAATTAATAGGAGCTCTGAAGAACTATAAGAAAGATTTTGGTTGGAATATTGCAGATATTAGAGGAATAAGCCCTTCAATCTGTATGCATAGGATTTTAATGGAAGAAATTTGTAAACCTACTATTGAACCTCAAAGAAGATTGAATCCAATTATGAAAGAGGTTGTTAAAAAAGAGATTTTAAAAGGGTTAGATGCTGAAACTATTTTTCCTATTTTGGATAGTCAATGGGTAAGTCCTATTCATTGTGTTCCGAAGAAAGGAGGAGTAACTGTCATTGTTAATGATAAAAATGAATTAATCCCTACAAGACAAGTTATTGGATGATGAATTTGCATCGATTATCAAAAATTAAACAATGCCACTATGAAGGATCATTTTCCTTTACCTTTCTTAGATCAGATGTTGGATAAATTAGCTGGACACTCATATTTCTGTTTTTTGGATGGATATTCTGGTTATCATCAATTACCCGTTAATCCTGAGGACCAAGAGAAAAAAACATTTACAAGTCCTTAAGGAACATTTGCCTTTAGAAGAATGCCTTTAGGTTTATGTAATGCACCTGCAACTTTTCAGAGATGTATGATGTCAATATTCTGTGATCTAATTGAAAAAGGAATTGAAGTATTTATGGACGATTTTTCAGTATTTGGAACTTCTTTTGAGTCTTGCTTGGAAAATATAACAAATGTTCTGAAAAGATGTGAAGAAACAAATTTGGTTCTAAACTGGAAAAAATGACAGTTTATGGTCACAGAAAAAATTGTACTTGGACATAAAATTTCACTAAAAGGGATGGAAGTTAATCAGGCAAAAGTGAAAATTATTGCTGAACTTCAACCACCTACTACTGTTACTAATGTGAGAAGTTTTCTGGGTCATACTGGATTTTATAGAAGATATATAAAGGATTTTTCTAAATTTGCTAAACCTCTTTATCATTTATTAGAAAAAGAAGCTATGTTTGAATTTAATGAAGATTGTTTAAATGCTTTCAATATTCTAAAAGAGAAATTAATCACTGTACTTGTCATTGTTACACCTAATTGGAGTAAACCTTTTGAGTTAATGTGTGATGCAAGTGATTATGCAATTGGAGCTATATTGAGACAAAAATATGAGAAAATTTTCAATGTTATATATTATGCTAGCAAAACTCTTAATAAAACTCAAATAAATTACACTACTACTGAGAAAGAGCTCTTAGCAATAGTATATGTCTTTGATAAATTTAGACCTTATCTTCTTGGGACCAAAGGTATCATACATACAGATCATTATGCTATTAAGTATTTAATGTCTAAAAAGGATGCTAAACTTACATTGATAAGATGGGTTCTACTTTTACAAGAATTTGATTTTCAAATAGTAGACAGAAAAGGATCTGAAAACTAAATTACTGATCATTTATCAATAATTAAAAATGATAGTGAGAAAATTACTGAAGAAAATATAAATGAGAAATTCCCTGATGAACATTTATATGTTATTCAAGGATTACAAACTCGGTATGGAGATATAGTTAACTATTTGGTTAGCAATATTTTACCGTATGGATTGAATAGAAAATATTCTAAGAAATTCATGAATGATTCTAAATCATATATTTGGGAAGATCCTCATTTATTTAAACTAGGAAGAGATTTTGTGATTCAAAGACGTGTACCTTATGAATAAACTCTTGCAATTATTCAAAAATGTCACGATTTTGAATTTGGAGGACACTTTGGAGTGGATAAAACTACGTTTAAAATTTTAAATTCTGGATTTTATTGGCCTACATTACTCAAAGATGTTGAACATTATGTGAAAACATGTGATCGATGTCAAAGAATCGGGAATATATCCAGAAAAGATGAAATGCCTCTAAGCTATATATTAGAAATTGAGATTTTTGATGTATGGGGTTTAGACTTTATGGGACCTTTTATACCATCATCTGGAAAAATTTATATTTTATTAGCAGTTGATTATGTTTCAAAGTGGATTGATGTTGTAGCTTTACCTAACTTTGATTCCAAAAGTGTCTCGAAATTTTTAAAGAAAATGATTTTTACAAGATTTGGAATGTTGAGGGTAATTATCACAGATGGGGGAAGTCATTTCAGAAAAGTAAGAATTCAATCATTACTGTAAAAATTTGGAATTAAACATAGAATTGCAATTGATTATCACCCACAGATAAGTGGAATGGTTGAAGTATCAAACAGAGAAATTAAAAGAATATTAGAGAAGATTTTTAATCCTAAAAGAACTGACTGGGTTGATAGACTTGATTCTGCATTATGGGCTTATAGAATAGCTTATAAGACACATATCAGAAATTCACCTTATCAGTTAGTTTATGGTAAACATTGTCACTTACCTGTTGAACTGGAACATAAAGCTTACTGGGCGATAAAGGAGTTCAATTATGATTTGAATGCTGCAGGAGAGAAACGATTGTTACAACTGAATGAAATGGAAGAGATAAGAAATGAGTCCTATGAAAATGCAAAGATTTATAAGGAAAAAATGAAGAAATTACATGATAAAAAGATTTCAAGAAAAATATTTGAGCCTGGACAAGAAGTATTATTATTTAATACTCGTTTAAGACTTTTTCTTGGAAAATTAAGATCTAAATGGATGGGACCATTTATAATTGAGAAAGTATACCCTTATGGAGCTGTGGATATTAATGATCCCAAGACGGGAAAAATATTTAAAGTTAATGGATTAAGATTGAAGCCTTATATAGGAGAAATGAAACCGATTTACAAGGAGGCTTACGAGCTGAGTCTACCCGATTAAAATAACTGATTAGGTCGGGCTGACGACGTTAAATCAAGCGCTTTGTGGGAGGCAACCCATATATTATCACTGTGATTGTTTGTGAATTGAATTTATCTCAATCAATATGTGTGTGTTGATTACACCATTTTAATAGACCTATTTTAAGACCAAATCTTTATAAATTTGACGATAGGCGAAACGGGGTCGAACATGGTTTCGGCGCACAGGCCCCCAAAACTTGGCGCCTAAGCGCAGGCATAACCTGTGTATCGATGGTCCGACACCTATGCACTAAATTTCAGCGCTTAAGCGCCCCAGTTATAGGTTCGTGCAAAAACTAAAAATCTTTAGTTTTTCACATGAATTCTTCCTATAAACTACCCCATCTTCGTTCCCAATCCCTAAGCAACCCTAATTTCGTCCAACACAACTCATTTTGGCAGAGAAAAGAGAAGTTTAGAAGAAATGAAGAGAGGATATCATGACAATGATTTAAGAGATAAGTCTTCTATAGATCCTCAACTTTATTTCAATGGTTATATTGTAGTAAGTTTGGAGAAATTATTTGGTTGTCTACATAAGATTGAGGCAGAATTGCTAAGTGTTGGAAATCGTCTACATGAGATGTATCACCAAATAGAGCACTTGGAATGGCAGAAGAAGCTTCAATTCGATCATATGGCAGCCTTTTAATATTCTCAAGTGACGATATATGCGAAGAACAAATGGATTGACAAGATGACGGCTTTGGAATTTCCAAGGGTGTTAGTTTTCTACCTATGCCGGCCTAGCAATCTTCATTGTGAAAGGGATGGAAATTCAAAGTTTGGAGAAGAATAGATCGTTGGTGTGTTCTAGGTGTTCGAGTCATGTTTTATTAAGTCGAATATTTAGTTTGTGTGTTTACTTTCAATGTTCAAAGTGTATTGTTTGATTGTGAATTTGCTTTGAAATAGTGGTGTTTGTGTTGTTTATTAAGAGTTGAACCTTGTTATAATACTTTTCTGTAATTTCTTAAGCTTGGAATGGAAAATTTTGAAATGAAATTGGAAGAGTTTGATTATATCTTGTGTTTGAATGTTGGATCTATTTTATCATTTAAATTGTTTGTGGAAATGTTTGGAAGTTAGAAATTGGAATAATACTCTCATGTGAGTAATTAGAAGTCAAATTTGTTAAGTTTTAGTGGAAAATACAATTTTTAAATCAAATTTTTGGGAAGGCGAGTCAGGCGCCTAGGCGCTAGAATTTGGTGCCTAGGCGCCGGTTCGGCCTGAACCCGAAATTTGGGCTTTTAAATCCACTAACACCTTTAACGATGCCTAGGCTCCTTCTTCCTCCATTTTTCACAAAATACATACCATGGGATCCATTCTTAGGTCGGTTTTTTGAGTTTTTGAACTTGGAATCACTCGATTTCTTCATCTCGAGGTCATATCAACCTTCTGATCCATTTATTTTTTATTTTCACCATGGATTTTTCAACTTTTAAGTAAAACCAAAAATTTTGAAAAAAAATTTTGATTTTTGGAGTTTAATCCATGGATTTGAATCTTTATTTAAGTTTTTAAAGCTTAAATAAGTTTATTCTTTTGATCCTTTAATTTATTTTGCGTTTTCTTTCTCTTACGTTTAGATGGCTCTGAAATCTATGCGAGGGAAACCACTGGAAAATTTCGATCGCAGCAAATTCTCTATTGCCGCAGTGCATTTTCATTACAATGAATTTGCTATGATGAGAAAATTTATCTCGGAGAGGAGTTTCTACAATCCTGGTGGAATGATTGAAGATACGATTGTTGCACTGAACTAGAAATGATTATGCTACTTCACTGCTGTTGCTGTGATCCCTGTCATCAGGGAATTTTATGCTAATTTTATGGATGTCGAAGATTACGAGATCTTCGTGAGAGGAGTTGGAGTAGGATTTACTCCTGAAAGAATCAACATTTTCTACGGCATGCCACCGATCATTGAGTGCTACTATTCTGTATTATCTCTATCTGAGGGAGATTTGGAGATGATTATTGTATATTTGACTGATGGTACTGGAGCTTAGAAGATCCGAAACGAGAAACAGGTAAATTGTTCATCTTCTAAGTTAAATGGTTTTTCTAAGGCCTGGTATTACTTTATTTCTGCTCACCTCCTGATCCCCGATAAATGCAACGGTGCCAAAAACTTGGTACCGTCCGGTAAATGCGCTGATGATTTTAGATATGAAAATTATGATTTTATAATATGGGATACTACGCAATTATATGTATCATTTATCAAGTAATATAGGACTCTTTGATTGAGTCCTGAGATATCGAACCCACAGGGAAAATATGAAAATTTTTAAAGAAATAAGAAAATTATCTTTTTTACTTTCTTTAATTATTTTTGAAAAAATATGTCTTGATTTTGAAAAGTTTTGAAAGTTGATTTGTCTTTTAAAATTTCCTTAATAAAATGTTAAGCAATGAAATTAAAATTATAATAACTAATAACATTGGATGTAAAATACTATTAACTAGAATATCTTTTTCTTTCCTTTAATAAAGTAGTAATAATTCTTAAAGTATTGTTGTGGAAGTATTTAAATTGGTTGTGACAGATAGAAGCAAATGTGTTCTTTACCCTTACTTGGTTCTATAAAGAACAGAGGTTAATTTGAAATTTTTATTATTTTGAACACGGTTAGGCAGGGAAGATATCAGTCTCTCACTCTAGAGTTCCCCCGATTCCACTCTAGAGTTCCCCCGATTCCCACCACCTGGGGGCTAACTTCTCATAACAAAAATAAAAATTTCAAATCAAATTAGGGGGTTTTAGTTTGTCACTCTAAAATCCTCTAATTTTACTCCCATTCATAGAAATATCTTCTAATATTACATTTAATTATATGGACTACAATTCTTACCCATATAATTGCATGTGATTCTTACTAACTTTTGAGACAATATCGCATTGGATTTTATATAGTCTCAAGAAATTCTACAACTTAACAGACCAAATTAAGAAGTAAACAAAGTTTTCAGAATTAATTTTCACAACTTCTTCCAACTTTTAAACACTTATACTTTCCACAACAATTCTTTATAAATTAATTACTTCTCCATTTAAGAAAGAAAAAGATAAAGTAAACTACTTAGAATGCATTGGGAAAATACAAAAACACATTGATTTGAAATTAAAAAATAATAAGAAAAATAACAAATGAAAGCAAGTATTAATAAAAAGATTAAAAGTAAACACTTATATGAAAATCCTCTCCATAAGACTAAGGAAGTTCCTCTGAAACTTTGACTCTTCGCTAAACTTCTCCTCAGAGCAAGTCTCCAAACTCCGATGACTCAGAATAAAGACTTTAGACTTCAATAAAAACTAAAATAAAAGAAAGAAAATAAGTGGGAAGAAGAAGACTTCACTCCGACCTCTTTCTCCTTTCTACTCTCTACTCCCACACTTAATAAAAACTCTTAAAATGCAGTGGAAGAACAATGGAAGTACCCTTCAAAACACAGTGGAAGAGTCTCCTAAAGCCTCCATTCAAAACGCAGTGGAAGAGCCTCCTAAAGCCTCCTCTAATCTTTCCTAAGACTCTCTTTAAATAGTAAACTAAAAGGTGCCTTGGTGTCTCTTCAAAATGTGTCCAGATTCAATGTATCTACCAAGAAACGCACCCTTTCATTCAAACTTGCCACCCAAAGAAAGTTATGGTAGTTACCAACAAGAGTTGCATCCCATCCCCTTTGAAATTGGCGCCAAATTCATTTGAATTTCGATTTTTAACTGTGGCGGCTAAGCACCGGCCCAGCGGCGCTTAGCCGCCTGTGCCAAAATTTTGATTTTTCATTTTTTTTCCAAATTTGATCCAATTTTGCTCCTTTCATCATGACCATTTAATTTCATCATACCTACAAGAAAAACACAAAATACCTTCCCTTAAAGTGCAATATCATTAAAAATAGGTATAAAAATTTGCATAAAAATACTATATAATTTAGGTGTATCAAAATCACCCAAACTTAAAATGTTACTTGTCCTCAAGTGACAGTTAATCTCACAGAATATTTTAGCATGTAAATTATGTAATGAGTTTCTTAGGAAGATAACAAAATTTTGTTCTAGAAATGGAATAGTCCAATTTAAAAAAAAAATTAGTAATTAAAACCAACTTAAAGTTTAGAAAGTTCTTAAGTAAAGAAAAATGACAAATATAAGTCTCTATCTATTTCAGAAATATTTGTAGATTCTTCAGAATATATGATTCAAACACTTATTTTTCTCACTTAAAAATCTTTATTTGAAAAATAATTTTACTTACTATATTATAACCTTAAGTTTTAGATTTTCTCAGAACTTATATCTTAAACTTTAGGTATGAAACTAATTTTTGATTAGGCCTTTAAATCCTCAAACTTCTCCTTCCTTTTCATATACTATTTTTCACTTTTTTTTATATATAAGGCAAGGATTACTATATCTGGATAGACCTTTAATGATTTTGAATTCCATCCTTCCATTTAAAATAAAGATCAAATTTATGTCTTTCACTTAAAAGTCATAATAATAGTATCTGAAAATTACTTTTCAATAAAATAAATTTAAGCTTTGAAGAATAAAAGTCAAATCTTCTATTTATCCAAAAATACAAAACTTCTTACTAAAGATAGTTTAAAAAATTTTAACTTTAAGTTTTTCATGATTACTATAAATTTTAACTAAATTTTTTTATTCATTTCTATATTCAAAATTTTGTTCCCCAAATATAACTTCATGTACATAATTGTTCTCAATCAAAAATAAGATTTATTTTTAAGTATTCTTAAGAATCAAATAAAATTTTAGGTTTTTGAAAATCTTTTTTTTTTAAAGTTCCCCCCCCCAAACTCTAATTTTTTAATTAAGATAAAACATTTAAGCATAAGAAATGATATATGGGTGAGAAATAAAAATTGACATATCATGCTTGCATGAATTTTTAATATCCTAATATGCAAGTATAACAATTTAAATAACAGGACTAAAATGAAATAAAATTTAGTTTTTTTCAAAACAATATATATATATTATAATAAGAAAAGTAAAAATTTCAGAAGACTTCTACAGTAGTGGAGGTTTTCAAAGCAAATACACACCAACTAAAATGACACGCTGATACAGATAACAAATGATAGTGGAATTTGAAAAAAATGTAAAGATATAGTTTCCTAAGTAGAAGTTCCTAATAGTGGTTTATAATCTCCTCATAGTTTTTGAATTAAGGTACACACTATTAAAAACTCTGACATAGCATACACATAAAAACATTTACTATTGCACACTATCACAAAGCAACATATAAATCCACAATAAAACAACAACAATACCTGAATATGCATAACAGATAATTAGTACAACTACAATCTGCATACTATCAAGGTTCACATCACAACACAATCATCAAACAAAACACTAGAAAAAGTACACAGTAACACAGTATAACAACACAATAACTAAAACAAACAACATACATCTACTCTTCATCCTCATCATCATCATCTTGCTCATTCCAATCTCTGGATGACACATAAGTTATGTAGAATGGATGAGGTGTCATCTCAACACTCTGATCACCTCTAATCAGTCTATCCAAATATTGCTGATAACTCTCCTCATAGTCATCATATTTTATAATATATCTCTCCACATTATCCAGCTTACCATCCATATCTTTCATATGCTCTCGAGTAATACTCACTTTTTTCAAAATCTTTCTTAATAAACCAGTCTGTGAATCAATAGATGAAGAAGCATGTGAAGTAGTAACACGAGAAGTAGATGCATGTCGGCATATTTTTAGGTTGTGTGTTATTTTAAAGGGGGGGTCGCCTAACAGAAGCTGTCGGCGAATTTTTAATTTAATTAAAATAAATGATTTGAAAAGTAGTATTTGATTTTGAAAATAATTTTAAATTTGAAGGTTTTAAGATATGAGATTAAACCGATCTCACATCCCAAGTAGTTTATATAAACGAGCACCGCACCACAAACCGTGTATCTATCCCTAAGGATAGACACACTGCTTCACGGTGGGGCTCGATTAAATAAACTAGAAGATTTGTGACATCTGTTTGGTCTGCGAACCAATTTTATAAGCCGACAAAATTCCCCTTCTTAATATGAAAACATTAAACAGGGTTTATATTACCTGGGTTCTTTAAAATTCCCTATAAGGGCAAGCCCCTATAGTTAATTACATCTTAAGTGATGGGAATCACCTAAGAAAACTCTCGATAATAATCAATAATTTTGCTCTCAAGGATTTCAAAGTTTAAGATTTTCAAGGGATTGAATTTTGGAATTTCAATAGGGAATGGATCAAGTTTGGAACATTTTGTTTTGTGAATCCCAAGGAAGAAAAGTAGGAGAAATCACAGATTCGAAGTGAACTTCGGTAATTTCCCGACTATCCTATTGTTTGGCTTGGATTTAAGAAAGTCCTAATATTTATTTAAATGTTTTGATTTTGTCAATTTTAATTAATTAGGACTTATATTTATATGATAGAATCATACAAATAGCCTTGAAGATGTGAGGGTTTATGTCGTACCCAACGACTACCTCGGAATCCTAAGACCGGTTAGGGCTTAATTTGCAATGCAAATGCCTAACGAAGAGTTGAGGATTTATGTTGCACTAGGCAAACTACCTCGAATTCCTATGGCTTGGTTGTTTAGTTCTAGGAAAGTTTTGCTGATGTAGATTCAAGTTTTGCTGACGACGATGGCCGTACTGCCCATCATGCTCCGAGCTCCTTGTTGTTGCAGAGGTTTAGTTATAGAAATTATAAATCAGGGGATAAGAAAAGTGTTTTTGTTTAGAGAAAATCTTGATTTCAAGTGTTTTTTTTTATGTTTTAATTAAAACAAATCTTAAAGTTGATTATAACGACACCGGTTAAGATCCCACGGTTCCATCCTTCCGGCATCATTATTTTTATCGGATTCACTTAGTCTAGATGAATTTGCTAAACTCAACTGAATGAGTTCCACACTTTCATTTAGACCGTGGGAAATCCAGTTAGCAACACGTAGGTTACATCATCCGAGGTATTCCCGATCATCCAACGAGTCGTTTTAATTTAGTTGTAATTGTAGTTTTGTGTTCGTTTTGTGATTAAATTTTGAGTTGTTTTATATTTTGAAATGTTGTGGCGGTGAATTTTATCTTGCAATGACTTTTTACTTAGTTTTGGTTTCAGTTTTAGGGACTATCCTAAAGGTGTGAGTTTTCATGCAACAGTTGTTTATCATGCAAGAAAAGTAAGTGCAATGCAGTTAAATAAATTGCAAGAAGGTAAATTGCAAGAAAGTAGATTACAATAAAATAAAAGCGTACCTGGAGGGTCTTCCCGTCATCCCAAGCTGCACTTAAAACACAATTAGAATATTTAAGCAAGTTCCTAGGTAAAGCTAAGGGAAGGGTTATGGTTTTCTACCAAATTCCTAATCCTATAGCTAGTCATCTCCTATGACGTCAAGGTTCTTTGTGTTTTGGTTTAAGGACGATTTTCTTCATCAAAGAACAATTAAGTCCAATTGTTCTTATAAACATCCTATCATATTGAGGAAGTGCTTAAGAATAATCTTAAACATCTTTTCAATATTTTCTAGGATTGTTTTAAGTCCAAATGGGTTTAATTATACAAATTAATTAATCGTCCGAGAATTCAAGTTTTGTTGTTATCTTACTCAGTGAACTAGGACATTTGAATATCCTATAAGTGAAGTAACATTTCATTTAATGTTCTCGTTTAGGAGTTATAATAACCAAAGCTTTCGAGGGTAAATTGGTATTCAAATGATTTGATTTAAGTTAATGGGTTTAAATTTGGAATAGTGTTCAAGTTGCTTTATATTTAATTTCTTTCTGTTTTAGGTGATGTTATATTTAATTTAATTTAATTTAATTTAATTGAGTTTTAATTTAATTTAATTCAATTTAATTCAATTTAATTTGATTTGATGTTACATTAATTAATTTGATTTGATTTAGTTTTAATTTAATTTGATTTAATTTAATTTAATTTGATTTAATTTAATTTGATTTAATTTGATTTAATTTAATTTAATTTAATTTAATTTAATTTAATTTAATTTAATTTAATTTAATTTAATTTGATTTAATTTAATTTAATTTGATTTAATTTTATTTAATTTAATTTAATTTAATTTAATTTGTTTAATTTAGTTTTTTTTTAATTTGGTTTAATTTAATTTAATTTGATTTAATTTTAATTTAATTTAATTTAATTCATTTAATTTAATTTAATTTGTTTGTTTAATTCAATTTAATTTAATCTTTAATTTAATTTAATTTTTAATCTTAATTTAATTTAGTTTAATTTAATTTATTTAATTTAATTTTATTTTTTAATTTTAATTGAAATTTTTAAAAGAGTTTAATAATTTAATTTTAGTTTAATGATTAAGTCTTTTAATATTTTAAATTTGAGTTATCATTTTAATTAAGAATTGAATATTAATGAGATAATTAATTTAGGAATTTTTAAATTAAAGAATAAATCTCTTCCTAATAATATCCCTATTTTAATAATTCCAATTTTATTATTCTTCCAAATTTAATCAATTATTTAATTAAGGTTTAATCATTTTAAAATTGCTTAATGGGTTTCTACCCTTTAATCATTTAAATTTCAATCATCCAAATTATATTAGGATAAAATATTTTACTTGTTAATTTTTTTATTAAACCTAAAGTTTTAATTTAAGGATTAAAATTTTTAATTACCACTTTACCCTTTAAGCTTAATAATTTCATAACTCACTAAATTGAACTCAAATCAACTTGAAATTTTTATGTAACTTCACCCATATGTCAATAAAGACATGAGAGGATAAAATGTGATTTTTCTGTATTTAATTTATTTATATAATTATTTTTGGTAGAAAATAGAGATTTCCAAGGAAAATTTAATAACATGACCAAGGGAAAGTTTCTGTCCTTAAGAAAATTAGGGGACATTCCTAATAACCAGAGGACCACTTGGACCAATTTTGGTGATTTTTTGAATTATATTATTTTTATTATAATTATTTTAAGTTTTGGAGTGTTAATTAATTTAAAAATAAAATAAATGTTGAAAAATGAATTTTATATTTTTCAAAAATCTCTCTGATATCAAGGAAATCAGAGAAGCAAATTTTGAAATTTTCTGATTTTTCTATGATTTATTATAATTATTTTAGTGAAAATGCTAGAAAATACATTTTTTTAATTTTAAAATTACCTTAAAGCTTTAAAATTTAATATCTCACTAAATAGACCTAAGAAAAATGTGGGATTTGTTCCTATGTGATTAAAATTCAAAATGTGACATTTTGGTGAATTTTATTATTTTTGTGATTTTTATTATTTTTTAATTATTAAAAATATTAAAATATTATTAAAAATCAACTTTTTTAGAAAATTAAAATTTTAATTTTCTTAGGTTCCCCTGATATCAGAGA
Organism: Papilionanthe hookeriana x Papilionanthe teres; assembly: GCA_022702705.1. NCBI lineage: Eukaryota > Viridiplantae > Streptophyta > Magnoliopsida > Asparagales > Orchidaceae > Papilionanthe > Papilionanthe hookeriana x Papilionanthe teres. The sequence continues at coordinate 82,242 of JAKZJZ010000027.1, read as the reverse complement.
GGCTCCAAAACCAATTTGGTGAATTTTTGAAAGGTATTTTAAAAGTTATGAATTTTTAAAGTTTAAAATGGCTAAGTGGCTTAATCAACCCAATTAGTGGGGCTAACCAAGTCCAATTGACCTCAAACTTTTATGGTGGATTCCTCTAATCCTAAAGGTTAGTGGAGAATTGATTTCAAGTCAATTTGATGCATGGTTAACTCTAATTAATTAAAGACCTATTTTGGGTGTTTAAGCCAATTAGGGTTGTTTTAAATGAACTAAGTCAAAACCTATTTTTCCTAGGGTTCTCTGGTCATAAGAAACATCACCAAATTTTCCTAGAATTTATTTCACAACATGCTATTTATTGGAATTAAAATACTCAAAACAGCAACATGAATTTGAAAAATCAATAACTTTTTATAGGGATGGCCTCGACTTTGGAAAATTCAGAGAATGTTCCCAAATTCGGAGGCTTCAAAAGCCCTATGGTCTCATGCCATGGTGAATTGTATACATGCATGGAGAATTAAAAGTATGCAGAGAGTAAATAAATTATAAAAAATAAAATACTTGATGAAATTAAATGATTTCTTTTCCACATTATTCTCCTCTCGTTCACCGAGCAAGAGGGTATTTTTATTTTATTTTTCCGATTTTCCTACACGAGTTATGAATTTTTGAAGTTTAGGGAATTAAATAAATAAAAAAAAACCCTAATTTTCTATTTATCCACGCAGCACCAACTCATCCTCGGCATCTCCGAAACGCCGCGTGTCTCGCTCCCATTCGACGCCGCCACCTGAGTCAGCAGCCCGGGCCCCGCGGTTCTCGTACCGTCTCCTGATCCGACGCCATCTGAGCCGTTCGTCCGCGCGTGTATTGAATGGACGGCATCCGTTCATCGTCCCCGAGCGTCCTCACCCGAGAGCCGTCCACACTAAATCCCTAAGATCTCACTCGATACTCGATGGATTTTCATGTTCTTATGCTCTATGGATTCGTCTTGAAGAGACGAACACATCTATACGGCTATCATGCATTGAAATTAAAGCATTCGAAATGGAGAATCTCTAGAAGCTCGCGATGAAAAATTAGCTCATACCTTTGCTCGGAGAAGTGTGGCTTCAATCCGAGAGTTGTTGCACCTTCGATTGGATCCCGTAAGCTCCGGATGAAGTCTCCTGGTCCAGTGAATTGTCTAGGTGTGATTTCGACCAAGCCCGATCACAAAGCTTGGAGGCCGGAGCAACCGGGTGGCTCGGAGATGGGGCTTTTGCTTGGTGGACACCTTCCTTGGTCTGGTGAAGGTGTAGAACCAATCAATTTGGGGATTGGCTCACTGTGGAGAAGTGTCCTGGTTTTGGGTGGAATTTCAGTTGGGAAATTGGATTTTATCAGTGGGGATTAGGGCAAATTGACACTGGGGCTCAACTGCTCTAAGGGTGGAGAAGGGTTTGGAACAATTTTGGCAGAGTTTCGGCAAGGTTTGTGTAACTCTCCTCCATGGCCGTGAGGGTGAGGGGTTTAAATAGGAGAGGCTTGGAGAGCCTTCCGGGGGATTTGAGGCATGGGATCGAGCTTGCTGCGGTGAGGAGAAGAACGGCCATAGTGACCATTTGGCATGGGGCAGCTCAGCAAGTGGGAATTCCAAACTTTGGCTCCTCCCAAGGTCTCGGCCATGGTGTTTTCCGGAGATCCAGGCGGCTGGCCGGCAGGCATGGGTCACCCTCTTGTCCAGGTGGGTCAGGGTTGGAGGTTTGTGCAATCAATTGGCAATTGCCATGTGTAAAGGCTTTGAATTAAAATGGAATGGGGAGGGGGTCATTTTGGCCTTAATTTGGTCAACCCATTGGTTTGGGTTGGGTGCACCTCCCCATGGCCTGATTTTAGGCTGAGAGGATCAGTTTGGGTCGGCCCAAGGGAGAGTGGTGTGGTCTCTATCCATGATGAGGTGGCTAAACATGGTTTAGTGTGTGACATGCTTAAGGTAAAAAATGCTTAGTGAAAGATTAGGAAAGGGGCCCCTCCTTTACCATTAATGGCATGGTCACATGTCAAGCCTTCCATGGCTTCATGTGGCTTGTCCATGGCTTGCATGGCTTGTCTTTGGCTTGGGGAAAGTTGAGTCAATTTCATGGAAATGGGTTTTAAGAATTTTGGATATTTTGGTGAAAATTTGCATGAAGCTTGATTTGGAATGGTTTAATTGATGATTTTGAAACTTAGGGGTGATTTTGATTAAATGGATGATGAGGGGAAGTGCCATGTGGGCTTTGGATGGATTTGGGCTTTTGAATGTGGTGAAGTGGGCTTTTAGGAAAGTTTAAGGGGAATGGGCTTTTTGATTTTAGGATGGGCATTTGGGTAAAGATTTTGTGAAGAACTTTGTCAAATAAATGTCATAATTGGTTTAGGGCTGTTCTATGAAGGGCTTGGAATCAATTTGGTGTGATTTGGAGTTGAATTAGTTTGAATTTGGATTTATTTGGTAAGTGGGCCTATGTAGGTCAAATTGGGCTAACTTGGGCTAATGTTGGGCTAGGGTTGAAATTGATATAAAATCAATGTTGAGAAATGTTTATGGGAGTGTTTCAAAGAGGTTTTGACTTTGGTTGGGCTTCGATTTTGGGGTTTGGGCTCATTTGGGTTAGGTTTGGGTTTAGGTCAAAATAGGGCCTTTTAACTTTGGGTTGAGTTTGAGTGGGGTTTGGGTCTAAATTTTGGGCAAATCATGTTAGTATTTTGTTTGTGGGAATGTTAGGGAAGATTTAGAAGAGATTTGGGGTTAATTGGAATTGAATTGGGTGAGTTTGGGTTAGGTTTGGGTCATGGGTCCAAATTGGGCTTTAAGGCCAAAAGTGAGATTGGATCCAAGTGTCAATCAAATTGGACTTGGATTTGGTCTAGATTTTTATTGGGGATATTGAATTTAAGTTTAGAATTGAATTGGACCAAAATTGGGGTCAATTGGGTAGGTTTGGTTTGACATTGGGTTCACTTTGGGTTAAAATGGGTCAAATTGAGGGTTTTGACAAAAGTAGGGTAAATTGACAAAATTGGCACATGGTGTAGTTGGACAAAATGCAATTGGGAATATTTGAGATTTTCTGGAATTTTCTGGGAATTTTCTGAATTTTTGGATTTTTAGGTCAAGAAGGGTATTTTGGGTATTTGGAGGGTATTGGGAGGTTTTCTTGGAATTTTTGGTATTTTTGGGTATGGATGATCAATTTAAGTGATGTGGAAATGTTTGGAAATGATTTTGGAGAATTTTGGGTAATTTGGAAATTTTTGAGAAATTTGGGTAATTTCAATGGTTTTGGGTAGGCCAAGCGGGTATAGGGTCCCGGGGGTCAAAAATTAAAAATTTGGGAAATTGAAGATTGGGTGAATTTGAGTGGAGTGAAATCATTTTGGTTGAGCCATGAAGCCATATCAAGCCCACATGAGCCATGAAGGGGCTCATTTGAGGCATTCACTATGTTGTTCCTAACCCTCTTGCCGAGGGCTTAGGGGTTAAGGATCATCCATGTGAATCACCTACATGAGTCAGGAGGTCAAGTTAGGTATGGGTGTGGTTTTAGGAGGTATGTGGAAGTGTAGTGTGTGTGTAAGTCAGTCCCTTCACCAGACCAAGCCACCCAGGGCAGTCCTAAGGCCAAAGAGTCCTATAGGAACTCATCCTTTAAACTTCCACATCCGATTTCAACCTCCAGGTGATTAGGGGTCTACGGTCAAGTTTGTGGAGTTTGCGGGGAGTTAAGAAGTGGTTTGAATTTCTAAAAGGTGGGTCCCAATTCTAGTCCTTTAAGATAGTCAAAGGAAAAGCCTAAGACTAGATCCTAAGTACCAAAGAGAAGAAGAGAAGACCTCATAAAAAATGAGGTCAACAAATGGACCCCCAATAAGTGTGGTGAGCTGACGGAGCACACCGCGCGTATTGGTGTTGACCGAAGCGATCAACAAAACCAACACAAACATCCAAGTGACAAACTTAGGATGAAATAGAGGAGTTTTCTGCGGGAGTAGCAAGTATATCTCCGAAACCGGAGATTCCTAAACTCTCGGCGGGGAAAGGAAAAGGAGGTGAATCCCAAATCACATGACCTGGGGAATTTCGATTTAGATTTTATTTTGTTTCAATTTAAGTTTTGATGTGTGAGTTTAGATTTTAGTTTGGAGTTTCAATTTAGATTGAAGTTTGTAAAGATTAATTTGAAGGATTTGATTTGAAATGAAAATTGGAATTCTGAGGTTGTAGATGTAACATCTTCAACCTCGAAAGAAAATTGAATTGATCAGATTAAATCACTGCAGTGAGGAGAAATCTCAGAGCAATGTGATATTAGATGTAAAATCCTTAACCTCAAGAGTTTGATTTTGATGTATTTCAGTGCAATAGGAAAAGAATCCTAAAGCAGTGCAGTCTTGGATGTAAAATCCTCGACCCAAAAGGTTGAATTTGATGTACTTCAGTGCAATAGGGGAGAATCCTAAAGCAGTGCAGTCTTGGATTTAAAATCCTCGACCCAAAAGTTTGAATTTGATGTATTTCAGTGCAATAGGAAAGAATCCTAAAGCAGTGTAGTCTTGGATGTAAAATCCTTGACCCAAAAGTTTGAATTTGATGTATTTCAGTGCAATAGGAAAAGAATCCTAAAGCAGTGCAGTCTTGGATGTAAAATCCCGGACCCAAAAGTTTGAATTTGATGTATTTCGAGTGCAATAGGAAAGAATCCTAGCAAGCAGTGCGATCTTGGATGTAAAATCCTCGACCCAAAAGTTTGAATTTGATGTATTTCAGTGCAATAGGAAAGAATCCTAAGCGAGTGCGGTCTTGGATGTAAAATCCTCGACCCAAAAGTTTGAATTTGATGTATTTCAGTGCAATAGGAAAGAATCCTAAAGCGATGCGGTCTTGGATGTAAAATCCTCGACCCAAAAGTTTGAATTTGATGTATTTCGAAGTGCAATAGGAAAGAATCCTAAAGCAGATGCGATCTTGGATGTAAAATCCTCGACCCAAAAGTTTGAATTTGATGTATTTCAGGTGCAATAGGAAAAGAATCCTAAAGCGAGTGCAGTCTTGGATCTAAAATCCTCGACCCAAAAGTTTGAATTTGATGTACTTCAAGTGCAATAGGAAAGAATCCTAAACGGTGCGGTCTTGGATGTAAAATCCTCGACCCAAAAGTTTAAATTTGATGTATTTCAGGTGCAATAGGAAAGAATCCTAAAGCGATGCGGTCTTGGATGTAAAATCCTCGACCCAAAAGTTTGAATTTGATGTATTTCGAGTGCAATAGGAAAGAATCCTAAAGCGATGCAGTCTTGGATGTAAAATCCTCGACCCAAAAGTTTGAATTTGATGTACTTCAGTGCAATAGGAAAGAATCCTAAAGCAGTGCGGTCTTGGATGTAAAATCCTCGACCCAAAAGTTTGAATTTGATGTATTTCAGTGCAATAGGAAAGAATCCTAAAGCAAGTGCAATCTTGGATGTAAAATCCTCGACCCAAAAGTTTGAATTTGATTTGATTGATATTTGATTCGAGATCTGGAAGAAATTGAATTTGAATTTGATTGAGACTTGAAATCTGGAAAAATTGAATTTGAGATTTGGAAGGATGAGTTTGAACTCGATCGAAATTTGATTTAAGATTTGATTTGAAATTTGGAAGATCAAATTTGAAATTTGATCGAGATTGTATTTGGAATTCGGTTGAGAATTTGATTTGTGATTTGATTTAATATTTATGTTGATTTCGTTTATCTTTTAATGATTCAAATTTTATTTTATCGTTTATTTAATGTTCATGTGAATTTGGTGTTTGTCATTTTTAGATCTTTAAAGAAAGTTTTCTTTTATCCTTTTTTTTTCTTTTCTGTTCTTTGTTCGAAGTTCATTTAACTTTAATGGCGTTTCCCAATCAATTTGCACAAAAGAGGTGAAGGCCAAAAATGTGACATGGTCACTTTCATTCCAATCATATTGAAGATACATCATACAACTCGATCTGGAATACATTTCATACAATCCATGTATACTCAAAACGGACTATGTATGATCTTTGGCGATCCATCAAGAGAAGCATCTGTCAAAAAATCCATGTCTGAATAGTGGGGTACATGGTTAATAACATCACCTTCCAAGCCATCCTTGGCAAGGATGCCGGCTGGATGTACGTTGGAGGTGTGATATCTCCCATGTAACTCACAGCTCGTAAGGCCGGAGGTTCTCTAGCTCCGGGTCCGGTTGGAAATGGTAAGGTGTCTTGTTGTCGTCCATTCTCCCGAAAGTAACCGAGATCCGCTTCACTCGGCACTCCTAGTATGCAATGCTTAGCGATATCCGCTCCGTTGCCCTTCGGTATCATGACGGAACCTACCGGTAAAGGTATCTTTACCGGCCCTCGGAACTCACTCGGGCCTCGCTATCCGGAGGTTAGATCCGAATATGATGTTACACTCGTTCGGAAAGAGACCGTGCGAAAGGTTCGACGATGTCATGGTGATCTATATGTGGGGGTATGCAGTCACCCTGTTTGTAGATGTTGATAATGCAGCTATTGGGTATGCAATCTGCGCGTACCCTCCATGTTATCAATCTTTTTACCATTCTCTTGATGACTAATGGCATTGGATCTACTTGCCCATGACGGAGTATTCCCGGTGGGTTTCCCTTCCTGTCTTCGACAAAGTTGTAGCAAAGCATCCGCATTGTATTGTGATTCTTCCCTTCCCCGGCATCCATCTCCGGGGTTCCGAGTAGGTATTCTCCTTAGGCGGCCTGCTCGGCCCATTCTTTTCAAATCCCGGATACAATCCACGATTTGTTGTTGTTCATATTCTGAGAATACGTCGGTATGTAGCTCGAGGCCCTCTAGTATGTTGATTCTTCTTCCTTTAATTCTCTCGAAGTATTCAAAGGTTTTCTTTTCAACATTTTGCATTCTCTCCAGCTCGTATTCCGGAATGATCTGCAGATGGCGAGGCCTTGTGACATATTGTGGGATATATGGTTCAATCCCTTCACGTTCTCCCGCATACCTCGGCTCCTCAGGGATGATGCCTGTCGGGACATCCCCCGGGGTTGCTTCTGCAACAAGGTCATGCATTATTGGTGGTTCTATCCGGTGGCGTGGTAGCCTTCTTTCTTCTGATCTTCTGAAGATTTCCCTGGTTCTTTCTATTATCCTAGGAACTGGCCTCCTTTCTTCAGGTTCCTGGTGAACCGGTGTCCTCGAAGTGTATGTACTGGCATTAGCAACTGTCTCGTCGCACCGGTCCGCGAGCTAGTTTTGTTAACATCTTACGGATACGGCGATTCTTATTTCTTCGTTGCGTGGCTATGAGAGTAGCCCTTCGAACTTCATGAATCTCTGTGGGCGCGGCGCTGACAAGCCTGCCCTCCGCCTGTAGCGACTACAGATTTCATTTTCTTATCTTCTTCGGTGTTTGCTTTTCTTTTCTTGTTGTTGGATTGGTGGCTTGGGCCACCCACTTTCATCACTCGTCTCGCCCGGGTAGTTCTTCTCGGTTAACCGGGACCCGGTCACTTTCCTCGTACTCGTAGGCCTCGTCGGTGTGAAATCCGAGTCAATCTCGATTATCGCTCCATCTTTCACCCTCTTTTCATCGAGTGCAAGGCTTACGCCATTCTTAAAGTTCGGGACCAACCACCCGTTCGACATTTCCCTGCGAAAAGACAAGGAAAAGGATCGAGGGCCGTACTAAGAACAAGAACATTAAGAAAATGTTTATTAAAGATACATTTTTTTTATATATATTTTTTATTTTCAAATTTAACAGGAATGAAGTAGGATAAGATCAGGGAAGAGATTTTGATTTGGAAAAGAAAACAAGGAAAACATATTATCATGACTTTATTTATTTTAACACATTTTATTATTTTTGGGTTCGGACCCAATCATAAGTAATTACTTCGCCCGTGTTTCTTAGAGATGAAGAATTCATTCCTTCGAAACATCAGGTAGCGTAATACTTTTTCAAGTATCGTCCGTTGATCGGAAGCATATGTCGTTCTCCCTGGCAATTCACTAGCTCGTAGGAACCTCCTGAGTATACTGTTTCAACCACAAACGGTCCTTCCCAAGTGGGTTCAAATTTTCCTCCTATCTTGCGGTGTGCAAGAATAGGTCTCTTGAGAACGAGAACTAAGTCACCAACTTTGAAGGTTCTTGGGCGGACCCGGCTTGTCATGGGCTTGAACCATCTTAGCTTGGTATAGTTCTAAATTCGTTGCGTCGCAAGTCTTTTCCCTTCCAAGCCTTCTAATTCTTCGAGTCGTAATTTGGCGTTCTCTTCGTCGTGATCTTGTTTGCAATCGTAATTCCGAGTGAAGGAAGTCGAACCTCTAAAGGTAACACTCGCCTCGGACCCATACACCGGAGCGTAAGGTGTAGCTTGAGTAGGAGTTCGAAGGTTGTCCGGTAGGCCCATAAGGCTTCTAACAATTTCTCGTGCCAATTTCTCTTATTATCGTCCAAGGTTTTCTTTAAGATTTGAACGAGAGTTTTATTAAAAGCCTCGACGAAACCGTTTGCTCTTGGGTAGTAAATTGTTGAGTATCGCCGATCGATTCCATGTCTCCCGACAAAATTGTTGATTTGTGTGCTTCGAATGCCGACCCATTATCCGAGATGATCTCGCGCGGCACTCCGAAACGGTAGACAACTTGGTTCTTGAAAATCGTAGCACGTGGTGTGCTTTCACTTCTCTAAGTGGAACCGCCTCGCCCACTTGGAAAAGTAATCTGTAGCCGCAAGAATAAAGCGATGTCCTTTTGAAGATGGTGGTTCTATTGGACCCACTATATCTGTGCCCCAACATTCAAATGGCCACGACGCAATTGTCAGGTGCAGCACATTTGGAGGTTGGTGTAGAACCACTCCGTACACTTCGCATTGATGACAACTCTTGGCGATTTTCATGCAGTCGGTCATCATTGAGGGCCAGTAGTACCCTAGTATTTTAATTTTCATTTTCATCTTTGGATCCGACTGGTGAGCGCCACAGAGTCCTGAATGCACCTCTTTAACGATTTCACGGGCCTCGGACCCGCTTAAGCACCTTAGCCGCATTTGATCAAAAGACCTTCTGTACAATGTGT